>JAXCLQ010000005.1:2096154-2107249 GCA_035584115.1 Cedrela odorata | reverse complement strand
TATATATATATATATATAACTTATATAAAAACTGTTCATTACATTATTGATAGATACATATAATAAAATATTTATTATGATACAAAAGAAGAAGGTAAGTCATTAATAATACTAAAACAAAGGTGTATATATATTTCTAAACATGATCTTTGAAAATCCATACTAATAAATGTACAGTGGACGTGTTGATTAGGTCAAACGGAGAACCCTCTCATTAATTAAATAGTATGACTACTCATGCATTGGAAATAAAAAACTGCGGCATCGAAAACAAAACAATTTTTCGCCATAGATATATATACATAGACCCTACCTGGAAAAGCTGGAGCTTATCTTCTGCTTGTATGGACAGTACTCGATCCAATATTTTTATGTCTCATTAATTGCTTTGTCCATGCCCACCGGTAGAAATTCAACACTCAATTTCAAGATAATCCTAATTTATAAGACTAAAGTTTTTAAGGAAAGAAAAAAAAAAAAAGTTAGTCAATAAATTTGGTATTTGAATATACAATTAATAATTTATTTTAAAAAAATAAAAATTTACTATTTAATTAATAAAACACAAGATTAAAGGGGAATATTACGCGAAATATGTACTATAACTCTTAATTTAATTCAGTTACATTAAGTATTTAATTAAAAAATAAATATTTAAATTAAAATATTTTACTTAATTTATTCAGATAAAATTATAAGTATATTATGTCTATCAATAATCCAATGTATATCAACCATAGTAATTCTCTTATGGATGTTATATTCCACATTTAATACGGCAGATTTGTCCTAACTAATTTAATTATAAATAACTCTTCATAATAGAAAGTAGTTATAAGGTTCTATCAAAGTATAAATAATTCGAAGCTGGCAATATTTTTCATGACATTGCCATGAATGTTATTAGTACCTCCACATTCATATAATGCAGCCACATTTATTTCCTTCACTGGCCACCCATAAAGTCTCTTCTGTTTAAAGCAATTTCATTAACTGTGTCTTCTTTCTCTTTCTTTTCTTCTCCATGCTTTGCTGTATGACCCTCCATTCATATCATCATTGATTGTTGGTTGTTCGTTGATTGTTGATTGTTGTTGTTTTTCAATCGATAATAACAAAACCCAAGTTTTACTTCGTACGTTTATCAGTTCATGTTCTTGCATTCTCTTGGTTATTTTTCTTCTGCATCGTTTTTCAGCAGTTTCAGTTCAAGTTTGTTATCTGGTTTCTATGGAGATAGAAGCTGCAAGCAGCAGTGCTCAGAGTTATAGAAATGGTGAAAGCTCCTATAAGGAAAAAGCTGCTGTGTCGTTTGATCGAGCGGGGAGAGGAACGTTCTTGGTTTGGGAAGATCTAAATGTTGTGCTACCAAATTTTGGAAATAAACCAACAAAGAGATTGCTTCAAGGGCTTTATGGTTATGCTGAGCCTGGAAGAATTATGGCAATTATGGGTCCATCAGGTTCAGGAAAATCAACACTTCTTGATTCCCTAGCAGGTTTGTTCTTTCATTAATTCTAATATGTATTCATTGGTTCTTCTTGTTTTAGAAATTGGTTAATGTTTTTTCATATTTTCCGGATGATGCTAATTGTTTAATTATCTGATGCTGGGTGGTTAAGCAACAAAATTTGGAGTTTCCTCTCCAAGTTTTTATCCTCTATTGGGGATAGAATGTCCTTGTATCCTAATGCTCCAATCTCTATTTAAAAACATTCCACCCTGTAAAGGAAAATTTTTGAATTCGTTAGAAAATTAATCAGGATAGCGGCTATAGAATCAATATTTAGTAAGAGCTGTTCCTTTTTGAATTCCCAAGGCATTTTTCGTGCCTACGCTCAGTCATCCAATTTATAATTGTTCTGCAGGATTGTGATGAATTACTTCTATTCCTTGCCCATGAGATCATTTCTTCTACTTCTTCTTTTGTTATTTACTACCAGCGACTTGCTTGGTTACTGAGAAAATTTTCCTACGGCAAGAGTCAATAGTATTTTAATTTCTTTCTAGGTATTAATTAAGCTGTCTATGAATCTTTTGAGAGGATCTCAAATCTTGAAGTTCTGAAGCTTCATCTTTTGGCTGCAATTGACAGATCTTCTTTTAGCTAGCTAAAAATTTAATATTGGCAACATGTTGTCACCCGGATAGCTGCTGCTGAGCAAAAAATCAAAAGATTGCCCAATCCCGAACAGTACTATTGCAATAATGTCGCTTATTCCGAAGTCAGTTTACAAAAACAACTGATTAAGGCTTAGATCTAATTGTCACTTTTGACTCCGAAGTGAGAGGTAGACAATTAACAATTATTTTTGATGTTGATAGCCAACTAGAAAATGCTTGCATGCATTAGAGCCTGGGTAAGGGCGAATTAAAATCAATAATTCTCTCCAGTTGGTCCGTACAACTCTATTGACGTCGACATATGAATAAAAAATCGCTTTTTGATTTTTTTTTGGGACATGTTTATTTCATTAATTTAAGCTTTGTCTAGTAATTAAGGACTATTGGCACATGGGACTGCTTTAGTTAGTTCTTTTTTATTAATGAAAGACTTAATCAACATGGAACTCAAACTTATGTCACGATACTGCATTAAATTAGATTGGGAAGATGATCGAGATATAATGAGAATGTAAACCATGTAAATATTAGGATTATGTTATATTATTCTAACTCTTTAATTAATTGGTTGATTTTATGTGATTATCTCCCTCCCAATAGAAAAGAAATTATATTCAACAATGAGGTTTAATCGAGATACTTGCACCAAATGTCGGATTGAATTTAATTACATCAATTTTTTAATTTGATATCCACCAATAATTTTTTTTCCAATAAACGTGGTCGAGAGTTTTATGAAAGTAATAAATAAATAAAGAATTAAAAAAAACATTGTAGGTGATGAACCCTAGTTTTGTATTTTAAGCATCCTTTATAATGTCACAGGTAGACTCTCAAGAACTGTGATCATGACTGGAAATGTTCTTTTCAATGGGAAGAAGAGGAGATTGGACAATGGTCTCGTTGTAAGTTTCATGTTTTCTTAGAAATTAATTAGTCATTTTCTCTGATATTTTATGGGGAAAAAATAATGTCTTCTATTCCCACAGTAAATTTCTTACGTTTCTATTTGTGAATAATTCAGGCTTATGTGACCCAAGAAGATATATTGATGGGAACTCTCACAGTCAGAGAAACCTTAACATATTCAGCTCATTTGAGGCTTCCAAGTTCAATGACAAAAGAAGATATAAGCTGCCATGTTGAGGGAACAATCCTGGAATTAGGTCTCCAAGATTGCTCCGATAGGCTGATCGGAAACTGGCATTTGCGAGGTATAAGCGGCGGAGAGAAAAAGAGACTAAGCATTGCACTTGAGATCCTGACACGGCCGCGTTTATTGTTCCTGGATGAGCCTACTAGTGGCCTTGACAGTGCCTCAGCTTTCTTTGTGATTCAAACTCTGAGAAATATCGCCCGCGATGGAAAAACTGTTATCTCTTCAATTCACCAGCCGAGTAGTGAAGTTTTTGCACTCTTTGATGACCTTTTCTTGCTATCTGGTGGTGAGACTGTTTATTTCGGAGAAGCCAAATTAGCCGTGGAGGTATGTAAAGAACTGTTTTTCCTAATAAACATGATTTTCAAAATTAAATGTTTGATGGTAGCATTAATTTTGGGTCATCCTCCAATCTCAAACATCCAAGGGAATTATTTACCATTACACTAATATTAGCTCTCTGATTTTTAACATTGATTTCTGCAGTTCTTTGCCGAAGTGGGATTTCCATGCCCCAGTAGAAGGAATCCTTCTGATCACTTCCTGCGTTGTGTGAATTCAGATTTTGATGCTGTAACAGCAACTCTGAAAGGATCTCAAAGAATTCGAGTAAGAAATTACTTCTTGCTTCAAAAAATAATAAGTTTGTCTTGGAAAATTGTACTGATCCTGGTCCTTGAATTCAACTTTTCTTTTTTTATGTAATTACAGGATGTCCCAAGTTCATCAGATCCTTTCATAAATATGGCAACATCAGAGATCAAAGCAAGGCTAGTTGAAAATTACAAGCGTTCTAAATATGCAAAACAAGCAAGAGCAAGGATTCAAGAACTATCTGCCATTGTAAGAATTTCAAATCACTTGGCCTTTCCAATTTTAATTGTTTTCCGCAATATTTTACATTTTCGAGAAATCAATGCATTCAAATAATATCTCTCTCTCTTGGAGTTTTCTCTAATTACTTATCAAAAAAGAAAATAAATAAATACATTTTAGATATATTATTTCAGTCTTATATATATATAATGACAACTAGGTACCCTTTAATGTTTTAATGACAGTTTAGTCCTTAATTTTATAAGAATGTGAATTTTAGTCCCTACATTTAGTTGCCATGGTTAGATTTAAAGATTTGATGGCTGTTAAGTTAAAAGGACAATTTTACCCTAAAAAAAAAAAAGACCATATTGCTCTTTCAAAAAATTTTAAAAAATCAAATATTTTAGACTTAAAATCACAAATTCAATACATTACAACTACAAAATTATATATAAAAAAAAAAAGTTATAAAGATATAATATTAACAAAAAAATTACTATATATATATAGCTATTATTTGAAATTTTGCCATTATAAAGTATTTGAGTTTGTGATATTAATTCTATGTGTTTAATTTTATTAACTTTCTGTACTATCTTTTATAAGGATAACAATGTTGTATAATATATTTAAATAAAAATAATTTCATTTTATTTAGTTTAATTTTTATAATTAGTTACCACAATAAAATATATATACACACGCACTACCTCATAATCATTTACCAAGCATTATATTTTTTCATTAATATATATTAATTTACCTATAATTTTGCATTATAATGTATTGAATTTGTGATGTTAAGTCTAAAAGTATTTAATCTTTTAATTTTTTTTTTCTTTTCTGAGGATAAGATTGTCTTTTTCAAGTAAAAAAAAACAAACCTTTAAATCTAACAACAGCGACTAACAGTTAGGACTAAAACTGGTAATTTTATTAAGTTGAAGACTAAATTGTCATTAAAGCATATTGGAGGATACCTAGCTATCATTATCTCTATAAAAAAAAATGGTTTATTGAAAAATAATTATTTGTTGTATTAGGGGTCCTCTTACTTTAAACTCTTTACTTAAACATGAGAGACAAATTTTTAACCATTAAATTTGTTCAATCTAATGGTTGAAATATAAAATTAAAAAATAATATTGAATACTGTCAACTTAACAATTTTATTTATTCTTGAATTATATATAATATATTAATAATGCATAAAAATTTGTATCGACGTTTTAAGTTAAAAGAATCCCAACCTTCCATCATTATATGCACAACTTATTTCAATAAAAATTATTTGCCTATTTTACCTTAGTTTTGGCTAATTCATTTGGGGTTGTCAATCAATAATCTTGCCAATACAATGAAAGTTAGCTATATCATGCTGAAAGCTAATGCATTTCCAAATAAAGTAAAGCAAACCATTTATACATGAATCCAACATGAATAAGTTTTTATGAATTTGCAGGAAGCACTTGAAATTGAAACAAAATTCGTAAGTCAAGCAAGCTGGTGGAAGCAACTTTCGACATTGACCCGAAGATCATTGGTGAACATGTCCAGAGATGTGGGATACTACTGGGCAAGGATAGTAATCTATTTTGTTGTATCCATTTGTGTTGGCACCATATTCTTCGATGTTGGCGATAGCTACACTGCAATCCTGGCGAGGGTTTCTTGCGGTGCTTTTATAACAGGTTTTATGACATTTATGTCCATTGGAGGCTTCCCATCCTTCATTGAAGAAATGAAGGTAACCAAATCAAACTAATTTCATTTAAAAGAATATATATATATATATATATATATATAAGAGATAATTTCTTTTCTTTTTTAGGGTTTTGATTTCTTGTTTTGCTTTCTGAAACAGATTTTCTATCGTGAAAAGCTAAATGGATATTATGGAGTTACAGTTTATATTCTATCAAACTACCTCTCTTCATTTCCATTTTTGGTGGCAATTACACTAATGAGTGGGACTATAACATTTTACATGGTGAAATTCCGGTCGGGGTTTTCTTATTTTGTGTTCTTCTGCCTCAATATTTTCTTCTGCATTTCTGTCATAGAGAGCTTGATGATGGTTATAGCTTCATTGGTTCCTAACTATTTGATGGGAGTCGTAGTCGGCGCTGGAGTCCTTGTAAGAAATCATTTTGTTTTCTTTTTCTATAGTTAACTTTAGCTATAAATGCTAATCATGTTTCATAAATTTGGCTATTCATGCAGGGAATTATAATGATGACTTCTGGATTCTTCCGGTTGCTGCCTGATCTTCCCAAACCGTTTTGGCGCTACCCCATTTCATATATCAGTTATGGTGCTTGGGCAATTCAGGTACTTACATGAAATTCAAACAATACTTTGATTATTTCTTAAGCTATGGTAAAGTTGTTACAGTACTTGTTAATTAACACTGTTATTATTGGAAATGTATAGGGTGCATACAAGAATGATTTCCTTGGCCTGGAGTTTAAACCTCTGATACCTGGTGAACCAAGAATGAAGGGCGAAGAAGTCATCGAAAAAATATTTGGGGTTCCAGTAGATCATTCAAAGTGGTTGGATTTATCTGCTGTCGCTCTTATTCTTGTATGCTATCGGCTTCTCTTTTTCATAATTCTCAAGTTCAAGGAACGAGCTTCTCCAATATTTCAGTCATTTTATGCAAAGAAAACTCTTCAACATCTCGACAAAAGGCCATCCTTCAGGAAAGTGCCATCAAGATCTATCTCTTCGAAGAGGCACCAACCTCTCCATTCACTGTCTTCTCAAGAGGGTCTCAACTCTCCATTGAACTAACTAGAAACCCCAAGAAGTACTTATTTTAAATTAAAATTTTAACCGCTTATAATATTTGTACTGCAGTTTCTACTGTCTGTGTAGCTTATAATATTCTTGCTTATACAAAAATAAAACGGAATTAGAGAGTTATTTGAATTTTTATATATTCACAGCAAATGTTTTAATCTTTTCCTGATTGAAGATAATCATGACTATGAAGCGCAGTGTGTGAAACAGTTTCCCCACTTGTGTACTTCCATTATATATATAATCCTAAATCTCTTTTTCTCTTTATATATATATATATATATATATATATTTGTAGATGATCGTCCACTTATATATACTAATGAGTAATGACGATTGTTACTAAGCATATCTTGAAAGGTGTATTTAGAAGTAAAATTACCTTGGAAAGACCAACCATATTCATCAAATTTATGGGATGAAAATTAATGAAAAAATTGAGAGAATATGTATTCCTTATTAGGTATTTCAAATTTTATAATATAATAAAATATTAAAAAAGAAATTACGTTATCATGTTTTTATAATACGTTTTTATAAAAAGATTAGTTAATTATGATAGACTATGTTAATACATGATTTTCCCCTCTTCAGATATCAACAAGTAATTTGTTTTTCTACAAAATTGTCTATTAAAATTCATGTCCTCGAATTTTGAGAATGTCCTCAGGTTATCCGGCTACGCTAAGAAATCGAGCTACTTCCTTGAGTCGTTCAGTTATGCGATGAACTCATACTACTTCTCTAGTATTATGGCGGCTCTTATAAGATAGAAACGGGCGACAAACTTCAACTACTTCACTGGTATTCCGACTACTCTTGTAAATTTAATAATAATCAAAGTGTTAATTTTTATTATTTAATGTATTTTCTGAATGGTTTTTTTTCATAACATAATAGTAGAGAATCATAAAGATTTTTGGATCATTTTCTTTTTGTCTTAACATTTATTTATAGTCTTCTAACCTTTCTTTATTGTAGTTGACCTTCAAGTCTTGATAAAAATATATTTTAATAGGACTATATGTAAACTTTGTGTAAAGTAAAAATATATTTTAATAGGACTATATGTAAACTTTGTGTAAAGTAAATCTATTTTCAATCGTGAAGTCTGTTGAGTTCATTAGCAATAGTTATGCTGACTTGGTAATAATTAGTTAGGTAGTTGTTTTCTATTGATACACATAGCAAGCTGATAACTAATATAAGGCTGTGGATTTGTAGTTTACAAAGGGGTCGAAAATATAGAAGAATACAATGCTCTGTTTTTCTTTTCTTTCACTGTTCATCATCTTCTTTTTTGTTTTCTTTATATTTTCTTTTGCTTTCTTGTTTTTAGTCTGTTAGTTTGATTCTTGACTAAGTAAGAATAAAAATTCAACATTTGGTATCTGAGCTGGAATCGTGTAATCATCAATGAGCTCTTCAAAATTTTCAATTGAGAAGTTTACAAGTAATAATGACTTTAATCTCTGGAAGCTGAAAATGAAAGCTTTCTTAGTGTATGAAGGATTGGAAGAAGCTTTACTTGAAGAGATAACATGTCAGCACACCTTCAAGAGTTCGAGAAGAAGAAGATCTTAAAGAAAGTTCACAGTACGATAGTCTTATGCTTGAGAGATGGTGTTCTTCGCGAGGTATCAAAAGAGACTATTGCTCTGGGACTTTGGAACAAATTGAATTCAAGATATATGAAAAATCTCTTGCTCATCATCTGTACCTGAAGAAGCAACTTTATGCTTTCAACTTGGAAGAAGGTGGATTAGTAAAGGAGCATACGGACAGATTTAACAAAATTATTCTTGATCTTGAGACCATAGAGATAAAGTTTGAAGATGAAGACTAAGCACTGATGGTCTTAACTTCTTTACCACCTAGTTATGAACATTTCATAGAAACCTTATTGTATGGAAGGGATGCTATCTTAATGGATAATGTAAAATTTACTCTGAGTTCTAAAAAATTATCTAAAAAGACAGATTTGAACGATTCTGGTGAAGGATTAACAACAAGAGGAAAATCAAAAAAGAAAGAATGGAAAGGGAATAAAGAAGCAAGATTCAAATTGAAGGGCAAGAAGCTTAAATGCTTTCATTGTTACAAAGAAGGACATTTCAAGAAAAATTGCCCTGAGATAAAGAATTCGAAGAAGGATAAAGGTCACAACAAATAACCTGAGGCTGCCATTGTTACAGATGAAGAATTCAGAGATGCTTTCCTTATTGGTGACAACAAGAGAAAAAGTAGAAGGTGAGTGGATTCTTGATTCAGGTTGCACCCTTCACATGTGTCCACATAAAAATTTGTTTTTAGAATTGAATCTGATGAATGGAAGCAAAATAGTAATGGGAAATGATATAACATGTGAAGTAAAAGTAATAGGAAGCATTAGGCTAAATTTACATGAAATAGCATGTAGAGAATTAAAGAATGTAAGATTTATGCCTGAATTAAAAAGAAATTTAATCTCATTGGGAATGCTTGATGAAATAGGGTGTATGATTAAAGCTGAAAATGGAGTATTGAAGATTGTTAAATGATCTTTAATGTTAATGAAAGGAACAAAAAAGAGTGGCTTGTATGTTTTGAATAGAAATGCATTGATTGGTGAAGTTGAAACTGTGATGATGAAAACTCCTGATAAAGTTATGTTATGGCATCAAAGAATGGGACATCTTAGGCAAAAGGGACTTGTTAAACTCAAGAAACAAGGCCTTTTAGGAGATGATGCACTAGAGCAACTAAAATTCTGTGAAACATGTGTTCTTGGCAAGCACCATAGACTTAAGTTTAGCACTAGAATGCACAGAACAAGGAAACTTTAGACTACCTATACTTAGTCATTTGGAGTCCATCTTAGGTGACTTCAATAAGTGGTGCTAAGTATTTCATGTCTCTTATTGATGATTACTTGAGGAAGGTCTGGATATTCATATTGAAACAAAAGGGACAAGCCTTTGTAAGGTACAAGGAATGGAAGGTCTTGATTGAAAATCAAAAAAACAAGAAAATAAATATGCTGAGAAATGATAATGGGATGAAATTTTGCAGCAGTTTCTTTGATGATTTCTGCAAAAGGAATGGCATCGAGAGACACAAAACTGTGAGGTACACCCTTCAGCAAAATGGACTGGCAAAAAGGCTAAATAGAACACTTATGGAAAAGGTTAGATGCATGCTTATGAGTATAGGTTAATCAAAGATGTTATGGGCAGAAGCTGTGTCAATAGCAGCATACTTGGTGAACAGAAGTCCCACTTCAGCTCTTGCATTCAAGACACCTGAAGAAGTTTGGTCAGGGAAGCCACCAAGCCTAAACCATTTAAGGCTTTTCGGGTGCATTGCATTTGCACATATAAAACAAGGAAAATTGGATCCTAGAGCAATAAAAGGGGTATCCATTGGCTATCCTGAAGGTGTTAAGGGATACAAGCTCTGGTGTCACAATGGTGTAAATAAAAGGTGCATTATAAGCAGAGATGTCTTGTCCCATGAAGAAGAATTGACAAAGAAGAGGATAACAACTAGTGTTGATGAAGAAACTTATAAGAAGACTCAAATTCAATTTGAGGTGGAGTTATAGCCGAAGCAAAGTAAACAAAAGGAACCTAATCATACATAGCAAATACCTAGAAATGAAGCATCAAATTCTCAAGACTCTACTGATTATAACCTGGTAAAAGACAGGGATAAAAGATAGATTAAACCTTCTCAATGATATAGCCATGCTGATCTCATAGCATATGCCTTATATGTGGGTGAAAATCTAGAAAATTCAGAACCTGTATTAGTAAAAGAAGTTTTAAAAGATAAAGACTCAGATAAATGGCTTGCAGCTATGGAAGAGGAGATGCATTCGCTGAACAAAAATAAGACTTGGAAACTGGTTCTTAAACCTGAAGGTAGAAAAATAGTAGGGAGCAAGTGGATCTTCAAAAGGAAAATGGATGAATCAGGTTCAAATATTACAAGGTACAAAGCTAAACTTGTAGCTAATGAATTTACTGAAATAGAGGGGGTTGATTTCAATGAGGTTGTAGAACCCACTAAATTTGATATTATTTAAGTATAATCGATTCCAATATTAATGAAGTATTTGGACGCATTAAGATTCGAAGAAATTTTATTTTAGCACGCATGAATAGTAAAATTGACACTTAGGTACAAAATACCATAAATACATATATA
>JAXCLQ010000005.1:2076671-2091124 GCA_035584115.1 Cedrela odorata | reverse complement strand
ACTAAATTTTAATCTTCCTCTTTTTTTTATCTTAAATCACTTGTTCAGTATTATATTGATTTTGTAGCGGCTCTAAAATAGAATATTTGTAAAACCATTATAATACTAGGTGTTGTAAAATGATGAAGTTGCAAGACCTGTCCCGGACCTATCCCGGGAATATTCATGCATCAGGGCACAGAAATTTTACACTGTGGACAATTTCATGTGCGTATATTGATGTTGCAGGAAGGGCTTGAATTTGAAAGAAAGGGAGCAAAGCAAAATGGTGGAAGCAACTCTCAACATCGACAAAGTGATCTTTCATGAACATGTCTAGAGATTTCGTATATCACTGGTTGAGGATAGCAATCTACATAATTCTGTCTATTTGTGTTGGTTCCATCTTTTTTGATGTTGGAACAGGCTATACCGCAATCTTTGCACGTGGTTCTTGTGCGGCATTTATCTCTGGTTTCATGACATTCATGTCCATTGGAGGCTTTCCATCTTTCATCGAAGAAATGAAGGTAGAGAGGATCATTTCAGGGTTATGAGAGTTCTATTTGACAAGTGTTAGTAACTTGAACATGGCAGCAATGGTTTAGAATGTCAATAATTCATCATTATTTTCTCTCTCTAAAACAGGTTTTTGATCGCGAAAGGCTCAATGGGCATTACGGGGTTGCTGTGTATATTCTATCTAATTTCCTATCTTCACTCCCTTTCTTGACCGTGATGTCCTTTGCTACTGCATCCATCACTTATTACATGGTGAAATTTCGGCCAGGAATTTCATAATTCATTTATGTCTGCCTAGATCTTACTAGCTCGATTGCAGTCATACTCATAGAGAGCTGCATGATGATGATAGCTTCAATGGTTCCCAACTTCTTGACAGGAATCATTATAGGAGCTGGATATCTAGTAAGAATAATAACATTATGAATTTTTTATTATTCATTTTTTATGAGATTTTCTTTTCAATATAGGCTTATGTTTGATTGTGATTAATGATTTTCTTCCTAGGGAATCAAGATGATGACATCAGGGTACTTCCGGTTGATTCGCGATTTACCCAAGACCTTCTGGCGCTACCCAGTTTCTTATGTCAATCATGGTGCATGGGCATTACAGGTAAGATTCATGAAAATAACCCTTCCCAAAACAGAAACCAACAGAGATATCATTGTGGAAAACCGGAAAAGAAAATGAATAGAGTTAATAAGATTGTGTTATTGTTTTCCTTGTCAAACTTGAAAAGAAACCTTATCACTACTTTTGACTGATGGAAACAAACAGAGATATCATTGTGGAAGGTTTTTGCAGATGCAGCCTTCCACGACCACAGGGCATCATACTAGATTCATGTAGAACAGAATAAAACGGTATGGAAGCAAGATTCATACAGAGGCAATGAATATCATATCAAAATAGTTGAATTCACTGCTGTTATGATGTGAAATGTAGGGCGCTAACAAGGACTTGATTGGGCTTGAGTTTGATTCTTCAGATCAAGGTGGGCCGAAACTGAAAGGCGAGGTGATCTTTACAACCATTCTTGGCATGAACCTGGAACATTCAAAGTGGTGGGACTCAACTGCTGTTGCAGCCCTTCTCATAGCTTACAGAGTTATATTCTTTGCTATTCTTAAGTTCAGAGAATAAGCTTCACCTGTTTTTCGCTCAGTTTATGCCCAGAGAACTCTACATCATCTTAAGCAACGGCCTTCATTCAGAAAAATGCCAACTTTCTCTTCCAGGAGGCACCAAGTTCTGCATTCACTATCTTCTCAAGAGGGTCTTAACTCTCCTATTGAGTAGAAACAGGAAGAAATTACTTCTACAGATACTTGGAATATATTTGAATTTCAACTATGAAAGAAAAGGAAAAAACGATCACAAAATATAAAATCTTTTATTCCAGTTGACAAATGATACATGGTAACAATATCATAGAAAGGTTTTATTGTTCTTGAAGATGAAATGTATCTCGAGTGCAGATATTAGTTTGCATCTTACACGGGACATTAAATTGCCCCAGCTTCAAAGATTATCCTCCTAGATGTTAGACTGTTCCCTAGCTGATGCAGTAACATGCAATTAAAAGCTATTGCCCTAGATATAAAGGGAACAATTCATGATTGGCTTGTCTGTAATATTTTGCTTTTGATTTTTCTTCTCTTTGAAGTCAAACTCAACAAAGGTTGCAGAGCAGTTATCTGTTCCCATCTTTCCCATGGGGTTTGCTTTCTCTTTGTAAACAGCAGAAAACCAGATTCCACATGGCAACGACAATGAGAGTTACACCAGATATTTGTAGTTAATCCATCTGCTTAGGCAGCTTTACTACCTTCGGGTAATATTTCTTATGCATGGTTCAACCATTTATTCATATGCAAAAGGGAATCAAATATGCATAATCAAAGGTTAGTGTTTTTGAAGTCTACTAATTGCTCTAAACAGCTTGTTAAAAACATGTGCATAAAATGTTTAACAGCATTATGAGAAGAATCCCATCACCAATAAAAGCAGCTAGTAGATAAAGGTCTATAACTTTAAGTTTTTTTCCAAATATAATAACACCATCAATCTTGTCCCCCCGAAGCCTTGCTCTATCAAACCTTAGAAAAGAAAGTGGTAAGGTAGGTGTTATTATATTTGGACAAAAGTTTTAAGTAACAAACTCTTTTTTCCAACGTCCCATTGCTGCCTCAGGAACATTAATTGCTCTTTACTAATAACATCAACAAATTGTTCATTGAGATTGAAAGCCACCAATTACCTGTCAATCGAGAAAGAGTGTTATTTCAATTTAGAGGAAAGTGAAACATGGGAAGAAAAAGGAAAAGCAGCATCCATCCTTTCTCAAAAAACCGCATAATATACAAACAAGATGCCAAAAATTAGAGCTTTGGCAGGTTGGTCATTCCAGAAGAAGAAGACTCTTATTATTCAGATCAAAGGCAGCCACGCAGACCCCCAAGTGTAGAGATAAGTGGCCATAAGATGATTCAGTTGTAACAAAGAAATACAAAAACATACAAGAATAGATAAACAGTTGCTAGTGCTTCTTCAGGACACAAGAAGGCTGTATCCTTGTGCTAGAGTGAAAAACATAATTAATGTAATTTTAATAGTGCTAGGACCATAGCAATTAAAATGCCACTTTTCCCCATCCATCAGAGTCAGGCAGCAAAATAATGTAGATGAAGCTAAAGAGCATTGTATGTGTGAGCATGAGGAAGAGAGAGAGAGAAAGAGAGAGAGAGAGAGAGATCGAACCAAGAAGCCACATGCATGTTTCATCTTCCACTTTAGGCATGCAAAAGTAGAGTAAAAGACCAACTCTGCATGATTGTCATCTCCTGTTAGCCAAAGCTACTAAACAAACAACTCACAACATAAAATTTGAAAATTAGATATTCCAAAATATCTGAACATCTAACTCTTTGAAAAATTGATATTTCACAAGATCTGAACATCTAGCTTTTTCCTGGTGTAGTTGAACAAGAAACTACTAAAACTATGTCTTCTTAGTATGTGACAAATATCACTAACATAAAAACTAGAATTTTCATTAATATATATATATATATATAAGAACTGTATCGAGACGTCAATGGGCTCATAAATAGATTTATATTCACAATCAGAAAATCAACTCCATTCATTCCTTCACAAAAATTTAAGTCTGCATAACTCATAAATTCATTTGTTAGTCTTAATCTAACAATAGTCAAATAGCAAAAGAATGCTCAACTCTAATCAATATCCCAACATTGTACACACTCAAGAGTAAGGTTGTCAGATGCTGCTGCTGCTAATGTTTCTTCTCATTGGACACACCATTTTGAACTCGGCTGTCAAACCCATGATAAGGAACTTCAATCATGGGTTTGGGCACTGGACGGTCACCAAAGTCCTCTGGAAAGCTCTCAAAATCAGGGCCAAAGTTGAACTTGACCACACAATTGGCTTGATTAGGAAGAGTATACATTGAAGCAGCGGGGTAGTATCGACCACCACATAAATCCTTGAAAGCTACCCCTTGCCATACCCCATTTTTAAAGAAAGATATCTCACTACCTGTACGGCAAAAACAATTTTGTTACACAAAAAAAAAAAAAATGACTTCCAGTATACTAGATGAAAATTAATGTAATCTTGCTCAGTCCAGAGAGACAAACAATGCTAACAGTTAAATAATGATTCAAAAGCACTCATCAAACACCTGGAATTTTGATTAATGTTCCAGCAGCAATTTCATTTGAACCATGACAGGGCACTCAGCTGTATATGCCTTCGAAAATGAAAGAAATAGTAGCTAGAATGTAAATGCAAATTGACAACCCATGTTTCTGCTGGGCAGGTTAACAGCATAAAAGAATCCCAAGTTGCCAACCCTTTCAGAGATTTATACTCAGGACTAAAAGAATCTCTTATTAAAACAAAAACCAGTATAGTCTTCCCATAAATTAACATAAAAATTCGTAGTTACTTTTAAAAATAAAGACAAAAACTAATATCATATTTCAAAACTGATTAAACAAAATTACAAATTGGCTAAGCATCAGTTTGAAACGGATCATGAGTATCAACTGAAAGGTCAGACATCAAGAACTTCAACAAAATTAATGCAACTTTGTCTCATTTTATCTAAAGTTTCATCTTAGGGTAAAATAAACTCTAAACATGGTAACATTAAAACCTCTGAAAGGAGATACTGCATATGTCACAACAAGAATTTAGGTTCAGTGAGTTCCTTTCTAGGGACTAGCCAATGTGTCCAAAACATAAAAGGAATAATATTGTAAGTAGGTATTTATTTTATAAGAGAGAATGAGTATGCAGGTGGTAATTTTGCAAAATATTGGGGCAAACTACAGGTACAGGGAAGAGAATGCTTGATAGAGGTACTAAAAGTTTTGGTAATATAATTAGTCTGATTGACTGGTTAATTGAAATAACTAAAATGCCAGAAAGGTGCTACAACAGCCATTCAACAAGCATAGCTTGCTTAATTTACTAAAGTGAGTGGGTGGAGATAAAATAGGCTCAAGCTTGTCATCCAAGGTAAACCTCGCATGAAGCATTTTCCCACAAGTATCAAGAATCAGAGAGAATGATTCCCTCAATAACCATGTTTTGATGACTACACTACAGTCAGGGAATAAAGCATCAATGATTCAATATCAACTATTAGTAGGCTAATGATTAATAAATGTAGCTACAAGCTAAAAATAGAAAAGTTATCCCAAAAAAATGCAATAACAAATGTTTGACATTCTGAGTATCATTCAACAGGAACAAACCTTAACATCATATAGCAAGAATACTTGCTGTGCTTAATGTGTCATAAGTAAAAAAATCTTTCAATTAAACATAAGAATTACTGACTGCTAAGTTCTAAGATAATTCTTCCAATAACAAGTAGACCAATATTGATCTTCACTACAAGTTCCATTAATATGGTTCCCTAATTTGTAATGTAACATAGCAAATTCAATGACATCGAAGAATGCATGTTGGACTAAATTACCTATTCATTTCATTCAATGACATCAAAAGTGCTCATATTCAACATTCTCAATTACATATTTATTTCATTCCATTATTATGGTATCGAGGATTAAACGTTTGATACTTGAATCAGATAGCTAAATTCATGTCACATAAATCATAATATAGATATAGAGATCGGGATAAAGAAAAAATTGACATCACAGTCCTTACTTTGACACAGATACCCTAGACCCATTAAAAATCCTCATAAATACATAACCAACCATAACATCCTTCAGTACTTGGTCAATGCCTTAGGTAATAAAGAGTATATCATCCAGTAACTCCTAAAACACAATCCCTTTTCATTTATAGCCAAACAGTTACTCGAGTTTCAATAATGAGTTTATTCAACACCTAGTTGTTGGCTTTAAGAGAATACCAACCACAAAGACAATCACTTCGTTAGCCATTTTATGATCACTTCAAAAGGAGATAAACCAATAGTTATCAAGGTTCAAATGTGGTATTCAAAGGAGTGAGATCTAAAAATAGTGTATTTCAAAGTTCAAACTGTTCAAATTAGGTCTATGTTATATATTTGAATTAAGTTCAGGCCTAAAATCCTGCTAGACATCATAACAGACAGTAATTCTGCCGCCTTCTTGAAGAAAGAAATAAATGATATGAGGATCTTCCTCTCAACTGTACAATTAGAAATCTTTTTCTGTTGCTCTCAAGATCTCTCTCTTCTGCCCATGGGAATGAAATTAAAAGTCGTCCTTAACAAACTTCTCCACAACTAGATATTTCCAACTTCATTTAAAAACCTACACTACAAAGCACAACACCATAAACCCATACGAGGAGGTATAATCATAAACCGTCACAAAGAAACAAATAAACAAGAATAAGAATTTATCTCACTTTGCATAAATAGATTATCTATTTAAGGCTTTTCTCATTAAGCTTGCATAGCTTTTTTTCATCTGTGTCATCGTTTACAACCAGAAGTACAGCACCCACAACAAAGAGGGTAGACCAAATTTTAACAAACTTATTCTTGAAAGAGAAAGGAATCAGCAGGAAGAGTTGCAATCATACATAACACGAATGCTTCTACAAATAGATCTGTATGATACACTAGCAACAGCAAAGACACACTCAAATGCAGAAGTATAGCAAACAAGAACAAGTTCATCTTATTAACAATTTACAGAGTTAGACTTTTTTATTTCACACATTTAGCTTATCAGCAAAACTTCATTCCTGAATAATCATCCATGTTCAAAATTGAAGATATAAAGTAAGGTGTACACTTACTACTCTTAAGTGCAACATCAAACTCAAAGAAATATCTAAATCATATGTATAAAAAAATGCAAATGTCAACCCCATCACCTACTTCCTAATTGAAAAGCATCAATAAATAAATGAAAATTAGTAGCGTAGAATACCCATTACATTGCAATATGTTTCATCCACAAGTTCTAAGAATACAGCAACACCAAACATACCCAAAATTATTTAATACTCACTAATAATCAAATAACATAATTACATAAACCAATAATAAACTCACCAAGAACCACTTTAGGTGGATCTTCCTTGGCATCAGGCGCGCAAACGTACCTCTGGCCCTTATACCAAACAAAATGAGGCGGCTTAGGGGCATATTGTCCTCCTCCTGGCAAATTGATATAAAACCCAATAACATCGCCCTCCTTATACCCTTCCTCCCCATACTTCTCCCTCAAGGCCTTGTGCACCTTACTCCCATCAATATCCCTGTACCCAAAACTGTTTCCATCGTACCCAACTGGAGCCTGCAAGTCGCCCTTCTCTGTAGACCACCCTAACCGAGTATGCCCAGTCTCCCCCAATTTCACCACCTTTATTTCAAAGAAATCTTAGAAGTCCACTAATTTTTTTGACAAGCCAACAAAAGAAAAAGTCCCAAAAGTATATTTAGAATTTGAAATACCAACAATAAAGTCAGAACTCAAGTCCACAACTTAAAACCTCCATCTCCATCGTACACAGGAAATTTGAAAAATCAATACATTAATTATGTTACTTCATGCATTTCAAGGTTATATAGTTTTAAAGCAACAACCTGGATGCAAAGCCATTCTAGATTTTAGTTTTTAGTATAACTTCAGTGTATATTTCTAATTATTTTCGTAGGTAAATATTCATAAATTTACAGTACAGCTGTTAGGAAGTCAAGTAAACAATTTTTGCGTAATTTATTATACCTAGAAAGCATATAAATCAAAAATATTACCTTTATCTCGTAGTACCATGCTCCTTCTACAATCCCTCTGGTGGCTCTAACCATTCTATAACCTTTCGTGCCCCCAGCAGTCAGCCTATCTTCACTTATCTCTACTTTCTCTGCTTTATAAACCTTCAATAAAGCAAAGAATGTTAACAAATTAAACAAATTTATAAAAATTGGAAAAACAATCATACGACATTTGTCCCAAAATAATAGTAATAATAACAATAATAAGTAAACCTTTGATAAGCAGATTTTCATTTCTGTGTTATCATCGCCTTTGTCCGGGAATCTGGGGACCGGCGTTATTAACACAGTATCATCAGTCGATGCTTGGTTCTGAGAGTTTGTTTTGTTCTTCTTTTTCCCCTTTCGTGTAGTTCGTGAAACCCACACATTGTTGTTCTTTTTCTTTGATTTCTTAGCAGTTGCTGTCGTCGCCCCAGATGACGGAGTTGCCTTTGTTTTTGAGGTTAAAGTGTCATTAGCAACTGGGGTTTGTTGTTGCTCTCCTTGCAGTTCATGCTGTTGTTGTTCTTGTTGAGGCGTTAATGCAGAGAGTGGCTTTTGCTTTTTCGGAGACGGGTCATCCTCATCATCTTCTTCTTCTTCAATGTCGTCATTTGGGGTGTCAACATTGTTAGCTTTTGGTGATTTTTGAGTGTCGTCTGAGGCTGTATGGTCGTCTTCGGATATAGAATCGGAGACCATATGCTCAGGTTGAGCTCCTTGTGCGACATCATTCCGGTGTTCAGATTCTAGTGCGGCGTCTTCGGAGACAGAATCGGAGACCATGGGTTCAGGTTGCAGTTCTTCTGCGGTGTCGTTGCGGGGTCCAAATTCTAGTGCGGCGTCTTCTGAAATAGAATCAGAGACCATGTGCTCAGGGTGAGCTTCAGTATGAGTTTCTTGTGACGCATCGCTCCCCGGTATAGGTTCCGGTGCATCGTCGTTCTGAGCTATCGCTTCTGCCGGGTCGTCGTTCTGGAATTCCGGTTTCTTTGTGGCTGCGTTTTGGGGTTCAGGTAGTGCATTGGTGGGTTCGATAATGGGGATTGACGTGGGGGATTCCTGACGGGATTGATTTGTTGGTTGTTGAGCAGGTTCTTCGTCTTCTTCGTCTCTGTAACTGGTTTGGAGAGAGCCCATTATTACAGACAACAAATGAAGAAGAAACGAAGGAATTTCAGCAGAGGAATTAGGGTTTTGAATTGGGAATTGAAATTGGAGAGAAAAAGGAAGAGCGTACTTGGTTTTGGAAAGCTTAGAGGGTGAGAAGGAGGGAGAGTGACAGAACGAAAGAATTCCCGTCACTTCGTTTTCTTTTAGACAAGATGCCAGCGCAATTGGATCGGAGATCACTTTTGGGCTTGCCAGATAAATGGGCCTAATATAGAAATTACATTGGGCTTTTTTGTTTTGTTTAAAAAAAGCAAGAATTGGGCTCATTTTAAATTGTGGAGAAATTTAATAATACCAACTAGGAGATAATTAGGGCCCATTTGGCAAGTATTAATGAACATGTTATGGCTTGATGATTTGGTATTGACAACGGGTCAATGCTGTAGTCCATGCACGTAGAAAAAACACATATGTACCTGTCTGGATGATTGTCCTTACAAGGTTCAAATTTGATGAGATATTGAGACAAATTGAAGAAAAGTTTGGAAGTATTTATACAGGTGTATGTTTTTCCTGTTATTCTGTTTGGATGCTGGGAAATTAGAGACAGGAAAGAAAAGGCTAGGAAAACTAGGGTGGTTAAATTGGTTTTCATTTCCCACTAGAATGACCAGCTTTTGTTCTGCTGTTGATTTTGTTTGAGCTCAAATTCATAGACTTTATATGTACTCATGGAAGTTTATTCTTCACTATAAACCTAATCTACGGACAAATATACAATGCAATTCACAGTGGCGCAACTGGCGACTTTTCTAACATGATTTCGAATTATAAAACTTCAATGTAGTAAAATTTTATTTATCTTTGTATGTTTACTTTTATTGCACTGGAGGAGCTGAATATCAGTGGCAGTAGCCATCATGATAACTCAGCTCTCAGACGACAAGATCCTAGTTATTGCTTCGATAAGGGTAAATTGAAGCCCTATCGATGCAGATATATCACTAGCCACGGGCGTCGCAGAAGGGACCATCAGGATTTCCTACAAGGACCTATATCCCTGTGATTCGAGAATTATACCAAGCTGGTATGCAGGCTAAGCAGGACGATCTCAGGAACCTATGCAGTGAGGCCGTGTAGCTGAGATTAAATAACTGTTAACACTTGTTTCAATTTCCCTCAAACAATATACAAGATTTTGGGTGGGTAACAAAATGGTCTTACAAAATTTAATCCAAGTTGCTTGTTAATAATATTAGTAATGCGGGGGTCAAATTTAATCCTCATTTAGGACCGTATTTAGAGAGTTAACGATTAAACAATTCATATATATAATTCACTAAAGATTTTGGAATTGACCAAGCCCTTGACTACCAAATGATTGGTTAGTTGCGCAAGTGATTGCCATTAACTGTCACATGTTTGATAATTAACCTTTAACACTACTATTATACATATATAATATTAATTAATAAATAACACTTCAATTGTGATACAAATCAATACCAATATCTTCTAACCTTATACACAAATTACAATCTATGGCGTCAGTTAACACCATTACCTTCTAACCTTGTTTAGAAATTACAATCTATGGCGGCCTTAATTCATGCAAATCAACATAACATGCAGTAAACTACCAGAAAATATAGGACCAAGAACAATTATCTCATGAAGACTGCTAAAAGCAAAAATAGATTGCTAGCTCAACAAACAAAACTTGAATAAAAGAACAAGGGTCCAAATAATGAG
The DNA here is from genome assembly GCA_035584115.1 of Cedrela odorata. Taxonomy (NCBI): domain Eukaryota; kingdom Viridiplantae; phylum Streptophyta; class Magnoliopsida; order Sapindales; family Meliaceae; genus Cedrela; species Cedrela odorata. The sequence continues at coordinate 2,080,485 of JAXCLQ010000005.1, read as the reverse complement.
ATCAAAGAGGACCCTTATCAACAACACAAAGAGTCTTGAAAAGGACAAGAATTTGCAAAATTATACGCACACTAAATAAGATTAGTCAAATTCTTGTCCTTCACAAAACTCATAGACAGACATGTATTAAAAATCCGAAGTCAAAGAAAGAAATTATTCTAATAATTAACAATCATGGGTAGAGTTCGAAGCTTGAGCATTATTCGACCCCATGACTTGACTTACTAGACTACTTCCATTACCATTACCTTCTCTCTGGTTATTATGTTCTTCTTCAATTTTTCCTCCTTTACCAACCACTACAAATGCGAGACAAAGTTCATCAGCTGGTGTCCTGAACGACCAGAGTTGAATTATATCACCTATTTTGAGTTTATTATTATTCTTAAATTTTTTCCATTCTTTTATCAGCACATAAGACAAGCTACTCTCTCCTTTAGCTTTCTTCATCGTCCTTTTCTTCAACGACATTTTGATTTCTTTAAACGAAGGCCCGAAGAAATTCACTAGCTTGGGCTTCTCGTTTTCTTGGTCAAGGTATGACCTCTCAACATCGTTCAAGAACTTATCCATTGAAAGTATTTGTTTCCAAGGAATCAACAAACGACTTTGATGATCTGATATGTCTGAAGAAAACAAACACTTCTGTATAACCAAATTTATCTTAGAACCGTTCAGCTTCTCGATCATTTCCCTGTACTCTTTGGGCAAGTCCGGGGTCATTTCTGGCACAATGTATCTTCTTCTCTTCGCTTTCTTGTTGGATTGCGAATCCTTTCCTTCACTGTTGTTGTCTCTTCTGCTTGTACTCCTCTTCAACTTCTGTTTTGGCTTCGAATATTCAGCTCTCCATTCTTCATCATAATCATCCCGCCAAGCCATAATTCTTGACTTCCTGGCTTCACCGAGAAGTTTATCCCGAGTGCCAACTTTAAACCCTTGTTTCTTCTTGGAACACGGGTCCGTAACTGAGTTTGTTACTTGTTTCTCCAGAGCTTTTTCTCTTTCTCTCCTACCAGAAACACTAGTCAGACAAGTCCACTTATCTTTACTTCCGGGAGAATTTCCAGGTTTATCAGAAACAGCAACAAACCCTTTTCCTATCTTGGAATGCCAGTCAAGAACTGCGTTTCTAACAGGATTCTCCAGATACTTCTCTCTTTCATTCCAAACAGAAACACTAGGCAGCCATGCCGGTCTATCATCACAACTTCTTGAAGAACTTCCACGCTCATAACCATTACGAACAACAAATTGTCTCCAGTACCCATTACTCTCAACAGACTTTCTTTCCTTTTCTTTCTTTTCTTTCCAAATATTTTCTTTCTCTAGTTTCTCAGAAGCCAAACACGCAACCACTACTAAAGTTTCAGGACTACTCCAGTTCCGGTCAATCTTGATTTTCCTTTCTTCAAAATCCTTCAAACTCAACAAGGGGAGATGATCTTCTTTTTCTCCTGCCATCTCTAACCCCTTATGCTGCTTCTTAAACTTAGAACCAGAGATGAACGTATATAACAGGAAAAAGAAAACAAAACTTAGAACCAGACATGAGCGTATATAACAGGAAAAAGAAAACAAAACTTAGAACCAGAGATGAACTCATATAACAGGAAAAGAAAACAAAAGATAAAATTTAAAGAATAAAGGTGAAGAAAAGATAACCAGAAGCTATCCTAGTTCCACCAAGAATATAGGAGGAGAAGGAGAACAATTAGATCCTACAGCTGGCTCAATTAATTTCCTTTTCCTTGTGATTTTAGGAGTTAATATTTCACTAGGGTTTCTCTTTTTCCTAATAGTTTTAAATCAATTATTACTTGGGATTTAATTTTTACCCTTTTTAATTTTTTTAGTAATTAATTTTCGTTAATACGGTCGATTAAATCATGTTAGCAACTATTGATGATGGTTAATGAAATAGCAATTTTGGACTTGATGACTTATTTTTACACACTAGAATTAATTACATAAATTTTTATTGTGGACTTTAATAATGTCTTAATAATCAAAGATAGAGTATGTTTGGAATTCAAGTACTGGAGTGATTAAGTATAATTGTGTAAGTGTTGATAACATTGCCCATTAAAATATAAATGAAAAATGCCTAAAATTAAGGTGTTATTGTTGGAATAAAATTACTGACGGTGTCAAATGTTTAATATCATTGACTTGATAGTGCTACTTGTGAAATGAAATTACTACCCATCAAGTATAATTGTATAAGGAGTTAAGTAATTGATAAATACTAGAAGTTAAGTTAAAATAGAATACAATTATAGTATTTCATTTCAGATCAACTTAAGAATGAGAAAGAGGAATCCCATTAAACATCATAAAATAAGATTTGAATCTATTCATGGAGATTTTGTAAATATTTCATTCCAAAAAGTATAAAATTCTTAAATTGATTGTATCGAATCATTTGAAGATGTAACAGGGATTTATAAAGACTTTAACTGATTTTTTAATCGTCTTATTTATAAATTTAAAAAATATTTCAATTCATGCAATAAAACAGAGGGTTAATTTGAATTCTTACTGATGCTATGGATTGATTATATCTTGTAAATTATAACCCTTTTTTTTAAAAAAAAAAAATTTTGTATCCATTGAACTTGACAGTGTCTGAAAATGGTGACGTTTTGGGGATAATTTTGAACACAACTTTAATGTGTAAAAATTGGTCAATCTTTGTATTTTACTTTTATTGAAGAGAAGGAGATCAGTACAACCAGCAGCATCCATCATCATTTACATGTGTTATAGCATAAATTTTGTTGGACACGTGGATTAAGCCTAACATCTTATACACAAGAATGAAACATGTTGGAGCTCAGGTGATATTTGATGGTAAATTTGCTCACAAGATAGATGATATCCCTTTGGTGGAGTGCAACTAAGCGAGGGACAAACAAATAGTTTCCACGCGTATATCCATATGAGAGGTAACTCGGTTGTAAGGTCGGAGTTCGTCTGTTTATCTCTTTGACGTAGAAAATATTTAAGTGACCACCCATAAAATGATAATAAATAGGCTTCTATGGGCCTCACACAATGGATCGCTATATATATATTTTTTTGTCTTTTTTATTATTCTATTACTGACTTTTAATCAAATGTTGACATGTTTTATAATTAATAATAAAATATTTAAATTATATTTTAGAATTTTTAATTTATATAGTAATATGTTAAATTAATTTATAAATTTTAGTAAAATACAATTCAAGCCGTTAATTATTAATTATGTCATGTGTTAACATATGATTAAAAGTTAAGGATAAAAAAGAACGATAGAGAATCCTTATCTTTATGCCAATCAAATAACTTAAGGCTTGTTTGTTTGTAACTGTGTAACTGACAAACTATATAATTACACATCGTGTAATTACACAGTCATGTTTGATTACAATTATGTAATTATTAATTATGTCATGTGTTAACATATGATTAAAAGTCAATAATAAAAAAAATGATAGAGAATTCTTATCTTTATGCCAATCAAATAAATTTGGGCTTGTTTGTTTACAACTGTATAATTACATACAATGTAATTACATAGTTTTATAATTACACAGTCGTGTTTGACTACAGCATATAATTATACAGTTTTATAATTACACAGTCATGTTTTACTACAACTATGTAATTACGCAGAGCTATATTTAGTAATATACAATGTAATTGCATAATTTAATTATTAAATTAATTATTTTAAATATAAAAATAGTATGAAAATGAATTTTAATTACTAATAAATTATTGAAATTAAAAATATATATATTATAGACTCAATATATATATATATATA
>JAXCLQ010000005.1:2050044-2063708 GCA_035584115.1 Cedrela odorata | reverse complement strand
AAATAATTATATAAGTTCAAACAATTTACAATTTACATTTGGAATCATATTTATTGGCTTCTGTTTTATATCATCCCCGATGAAATTTCAGGCTTATGTGACTCAAGAAAATGTGCTACTTGGAACTCTAACAGTGAAAGAAACCATAACTTACTCTGCCCATTTGAGGCTCCCAAGCAATATGACCAAAGAAGAAACCTCTGGCATTGTAGAAGAAGCAATCATGGAAATGGGTCTCCAGGATTGTGCTGATCGACTCATCGGAAACTGGCATTTGAGAGGAATCAGTGGCGGCGAGAAAAAGAGACTAAGCATTGCACTTGAAATTCTCACTAGACCTCAACTTATGTTTCTTGATGAACCTACAAGCGGCCTTGATAGTGCCTCAGCTTTTTTCGTGGTTGAGATACTGAAAAATGTTGCTCATGCCGGTAGAACAATCATCTCTGCTATCCATCAGCCGAGCAGTGAAGTCTTTTCTCTGTTTGACGACCTGTTTCTCCTATCTGGGGGTGAAGCTGTTTATTTCGGAGAAGCAAAATCGGCTGCCAAGGTATGTAATACTGTCAATTCATATTTCATCATGGTATTGCATTCTTCTGCCAGGTCTGTCAAACCAAAACCTCAAATATCAAATCTTTCAGAATACAAAAGTTTAGTAACTGAAACTTTCATGTTCCATAGACAAAGTTATTTTTCTCAAAACCCAGGCGAATTTTCAACCCAATATATCATCTACTACACGGATGCAAACTCTGAAAGTAAATTCTTCAACTGGCATTTACAATCCATCAAAATTGTCATCAGAAATACGCATGTTCTTCTGCATGCAAAGGATAGAATATTAAATCAATCTCATCCTTATCTAATAATATGCAGTATTAATTTTGCAGTTCTTCGCAGAAGCAGGATTTCCATGCCCAACCCGAAGAAACCCTTCTGATCACTTCCTTCAGTGTATTAATTCAGACTTCGACGTTATCACAGAGGTTCTGATGGAATCTCAAAGAATATGTGTATGTATGTGGTTGCATTTTTATTGTTATAATTTTCAATCAAATCCTAGTGTTGATATTTACAGTTTTTCTTTATGCAGTCTGAGTGATTGAATTATTGATGACAGTTACATACAGTTTTACATGAAATTGAAAGTGTTCCAATAAAACGAAAGCATTCCTTCATTTATGTTTTCACCTTTTAATCCTTGAATTCTGATTTGGGTTGTCATTTCATATAATTTATATTCTTTTATCTATTGACTACAGGATATTCAAAGCACTTTAGATCCTTTAAGAAACTTACGAATAGCAGAGATCAAAGCCATGCTTATTAAGAAATACCGGTGCTCATACTATGCAACTAGGGCAAGAGAGAGGATTCGAGGAATTTCAAACATTGTAAGCATTTCAAACTCAAAGTTTGTTCATTTCTTAAATTTTAACCTTCCTTTTTTTTTTATTATTATTATCATCAATCACTTGTTCAGTATATTGATTTTCTAGCAACTCTAAATTACAATATTTGTAAGGAATTCTAATACTAGGTGTAGTGAAATGTTAAAGTTGTAAGACCTATCCCGGAAATGTTCATGCATTAAGCACAGAAATTCAACACTATGGGCAATTTCATTAGCATGTATTGATGTTGCAGGAAGGGCTTGAACTTGAAAGAAAGAAAAGGAGCAAAGCAAAATGGTGGAAGCAACTCTCAACATTGACGAAGAGATCTTTCATTAACATGTCTAGAGATTTCGGATATTACTGGTTAAGGATAGCAATCTATATAATTCTGTCTGTTTGTGTTGGTTCCATCTTTTTTGATATTGGAACAGGCTATACCGCAATCTTCGCACGTGGTTCTTGTGCAGCATTTATATCTGGTTTTATGACATTCATGTCCATTGGAGGCTTTCCATCTTTCATCGAAGAAATGAAGGTAGAGAATATCATTTAAGGGTTATGAGAATTCTATTTGACCAAGTAACTTAAACATGGCAGCAATGGTTTAGAATGTCAGGCAATCATTATTATTTTTTCTCTCTAAAACAGGTTTTTGATCGAGAAAGGCTCAATGGGTATTACGGGGTTGCTGTGTATATTCTATCTAATTTCCTATCTTCACTCCCTTTCTTGACTGCGATGTCCTTTGCTACTGCATCCATTACTTATTACATGGTGAAGTTTCGGCCAGGAATTTCACATTTCATTTATGTCGGTCTCGATCTTACTAGCTCCATTGCAGTCATAGAGAGCTGCATGATGATGATAGCTTCAATGGTTCCCAACTTCTTGACGGGAATCATTATAGGAGCTGGATATCTAGTAAGAAAAATAACATTATTGATCTTTTTATGAGATTTTTTTCTTTTCAATATAGGCTTATCTTTAATTGTGATTAATGATTTACTTCCTAGGGAGTCATGATGATGACATCAGGGTACTTCCGGTTGATTCGCGATCTACCCAAGACCTTCTGGCGCTACCCAGTTTCTTATGTCAATCATGGTGCATGGGCATTACAGGTAAGATCCACGAAAATTACCCTTCCCCAAAAGAGAAACCAACAAAAAGATTTAGAACTCGAAAAAGAAAATGAATAGAATCAGTAGGATTGTGTAATTGTTTTCCTTATCAAACTTGGAAAAGAAACTTTATCACTACTTCTGATTGATGAAAACAATCAGAGATATCATGGTGGAAGGTTTTTGCAGATGCAGCCTTCCATGACCACAGGGATATTTATGTAGAACAGAATAAAGCAGTATAGAAGCAAGATTCATGCAAAGGCAATGATTATCACATCAAAATTGTTGAATTCACTGTGGCTATGATGTGAAATGTAGGGCGCCTACAAGAACGACCTGATTGGGATTGAGTTTGATTCTTCCGAACAAGGTGGGCCGAAACTGAAGGGCGAGATGATCCTTACAACCGTTCTTGGCATGAACCTGGATCATTCAAAGTGGTGGGACTTAGCTGCTGTTGTAGCCCTTCTCATAGCTTACAGAGTTATATTCTTTGCTATTCTTAAGTTAAGAGAAAAAGCTTCCCCTGTTTTTCGCTCGGTTTATGCCAAGAGAACTCTGCATCATCTCAAGAAACGGCCTTCATTCAGAAAAATGCCATCTTTCTCTTCCAAGAGGCATCAAGTTCTGCATTCACTATCTTCTCAAGAGGGTCTTAACTCACCAATTCACTAGAAAAAGGAAGAAATTACTTAGACAAATGCTTGGAGTATGTATGGTTTTTAACTATGAAAGCCAAGAAAAAAACGATCAGAAAAATATAACGTCTTTTCATGCAGGTGACAAATGATACATGGTAACATTATCATACAAAGGTTTTATTGTTTTTTGTAGATGAAATGTTTTCTATGCAGATATTAGTTTGCATCTTGCATGGGACATTACATTGTCCCAACTTCAAAGAATATCCTCCTAGACGTTAGACTGTTCTAGCTGATGCAGTAACAGACAATTTAAAGCTATTGCCCTAGATATACAGGAACAATTCATGATTGGATAACTATAATATTTTGCTTTTGATTTTCCTTCTCTTTCAAGCCAAACTCAACAAAGGTTGCAGAGCAGTTAAATTTTTCCCATATTTTCCATGGGGTATGTTTACTTTTAGCAGATAGCAGAAAACCAGATTCTACATGGCGAGGACAATGAGATTAAGCAACTTTCAACACCAGATATTCGTAGGTAATCCATCTGCTTAGGCTGCTTTACTACCTTTGGATAATATTTCTTATGCAATGGATGCATGGTTCAACCAAGTACTGATTCATATACAAAAGTGAGTCCAATATGCGTTAAGTTATTCTTCAAGTAGAATTGCATGGTGAACTAATTTTGAAATAAGACTCGAGGCCAGAGGCCATATAATCAGTGTTTTTGAAGTATATTAATTGCTCTAAACAGCTCGTTAGAAACTTTGCTACCTTTCTTGATTTTTGAACCAACACAAACATGATAACTTGCACTACTTTGTCCTAAGTTTTAAGTGAGTACGCATGCTGAGCATAGCAAACCTTAGCTTAGACAGTCTTGGGCTAGTTTAATATTCTAGATACAAATTCCCTCTATTTTATTTTGACATTAATAATAGTTAATCTAAACGCAAAGTATAATGAAATCATATTCACAAAACAAGACAGGAATTATCCTCAATGAACGTATTAATCCACCAAATGCATGCAGAAATTATGATGACTCGGTAAATTAAAACTGCTTGTTGTAAGTAGTTTGAAACTCTGTACAAAAGGTAAAATACAGCATGTATACATTTGAAAAGTTAAGTTACAAAATCACAAGCATCCACTCCAGTCATAACCAGTTGAAAACAATTTACATAGACCGACCACTTACTGTCCACAATGGATTTCAATCCAGGTCCTACAAATGAATGGTGTTACCAAACTATTTGAACTTCGACTCAAGTACTCAGTTCTCCTCTCCTCTCCATGTGCATTTACCCCTTCATAATTTTCCCTTATAGGCATAAGCCTCAAGTTACTCTACTAAACAGTTCTATGTAGAGAGGAGAGAAATTTTGCCCCCAAATGAGATAGGGTATCATAATAGTACATGAAGAATGTAACTTTAAAACATTTGAGAAAACATATCATTCCCTCTTTAATAGCATTATGAGAAGAATCCCATAACCAAAAAAAGCAGCTCGTACATAAAGGTCTGTAGCTTAAACTTTTGTCCTAAAATAATAACACCAACCTTACCACTTTGTTTGTTCAAACCTCCTGTTGCTGCCTCAGCAACACTAATTGCACTTTATTAATAACGTCAACAAATTGGTCATTCAGATTGAAAGCCACCAATTACCTGTAAGTAGAAAAAGAGAGAGTTATTTCAATTTAGACGGAAGTGAAACACGGGGGATGAAAAAGAAAAACAGCATCCATCCTCTCTCAAAAACACACATAACATACAATCGAGATGCAAAAAATTAGAGCCTTGGCAGGCTGGTCATTCTAGAAGAAGAAGAAGACTGTTACTATTTGGATCAAAGTCAGCCTCATAGACCCCGAGTGTAGAGATAAGTGGCCATGAGCTATGACTATCATCTTTGATTCATTGCTAACGAAGAAATGCAGAAACAAAAAAGAATAGATAATCAGTTGCTACTGCTTCTTCGGACACAAGAAGCCGTATCCTTGTGCTAGAGTGAAAAATATAGCCAATATAATTTTAATAAAGCCAAGACCATTGCAATTGAAATGCCACTTTTCCCCCATCCACCAGATTGGGCAGCAGAATAATGAAGCTGAAGCTAAAGAACGTTGTGTGTGTCTGCATGAGGGAGAAAGAGAGATCGAACCAAGAAGCCATATGCACATTTTATCTTCCACTTTTAAGTCTGCAAAAGTAAAGGACCAACTCATTCGTGATTGCAATCTCCTGTCAACCAAAGCTACAAATAAACAACTCATAAAACAAAATTTGAAAAATAGATATTCCACATGATCTGAACGTCTAGCTTTTAGAAAAATAGATATTCCACAAGATCTGAACACCTAGCTTGTATACTGATTTATATAAACTAGAAACTACTATAACTGTCTTCAGATTATGTGACAAATATCACTAACACAAACTAGAATTTTCATTAAAAAAATTACATATATCTAAGAAATGTATCAAAACATCAATGGACTCATAAATAGATTTACATTCACAATCAGAAAATCAACTCCATCATCCCTTCTAAAAAAATTCAAGTCCACATCGCTCATCAATTCATTTGTTAGTCTTGATCTAACAATAGTCAAATTACAATAGAATGCTCAACTCTAATCAATCTCCCGACATTGTACACACTCATCAGTAAGGTTTTCAGATGCTCCTGCTGCTAATGTTTCTTCTCATTGGATACTCCATTTTCAACTCGGCTGTCAAACCCGTGATAAGGAACTTCAATCATGTGCTTGGGCACCGGACGGTCACCAAAGTCCCCTGGAAAGCACTCAAAATCAGGGCCAAAGTTGAACTTGACCACACAATTTGGTTGATTAGGAAGAGTATACATTGAAGCAGCAGGGTAGTATCGACCACCAGATAAATCCTTGAAAGCTACCCCTTGCCATACCCCATTTTTTAAGAAAGATATCTCACTCCCTGCATGGTAAAAAAAATTGTTAGACAAATCAAAAAATGACTTCCAGTATCCCAGATAGAAATTAATGTAATCTTGCTCAGTCCAGAGAGACAAACAATACTAACAGTTAAATTATAATTCAAAAAGCACTCATCAAACACATGAAATTTTGATCATTGTTCCAGCAGCAAGTTGATAGAATGCAGTGATTTCATTTGAACCATGCCAAGGCACTCAGCTGTATATGCCTTCTGAAAAGAAATGAAAGCAATGGTAGCGAAAATGTAAATGCAAATTGAAGACCCATTTTTCCGTTGGGCAGCTTAACAACATGAAAGAATCCTAAGTTGCCAACCCCTTCAGAGATTTATACTCAGGAACAAAACAATCAATTATTAAAACAAAAAACCAGTACACTCTTCTTATATTTTCATATAATTATTATTCATAGTTACTTTTAAAAGTAAAGACAAAGACCAGAATCATGTTTCAAAACTTATTAAACAAAATTACAAATTCCAAATTGGTTAACCATCAGGTTGAAAAAGGTGTACATCATAATTTTAATAGACATGAGTATGAACTGAAAGGTCAGGCATCCAGAACTTCAACAAAATTAATAAAACTTCGTCTCATTTTTTCTTAAGTTTCATCTTAGGGTAAAATAAACTCCAAAAATGGTGATATCACATTAAAATTGAATTTTGGAGATAATGCATATGTCACCACAAGAATTTAGGTTCAGTGAGTTCCTTTTCTGGGGATTGGCCAATGTGTCCAAAACATAAATTGGATAAGATTGTACGGTGGTATTTACTTTATATAAGAGAATGAGTGAGCAGGTGGTTATTTTGCAAAATATTGAGCAAACAACGGGGAAGAGAATGTTTGATAAAGGTAGTAAAAGTTTTGGTGATATGATTAGTCTGGTTGATTGGTTAATTGAAATAATTGCTGCGACGAGAAAGGCGCAATGGCAGTCAGTCAACAAGCATATCTTCCTTAATTTACTAAAGTGAGTGGGTGTGGGGACAAAATAGGCTCAAGCTTGTCATCCAAGATAAACCTCAAGTGAAGCATTTTCATGCAACCATTAAGAATCAGAGGATGATTCCCTCAATAACCCTGTTTTGATGACATTGCTACAGTCAGGGAATAAAGCATCAATGATTCAATATGAAACTTTTAGTGGGCTGATGATTGATAAATGCAGAAGCTTAAACCATGAGGTGAAAGTAGAAAAGCTATACCAAGAATCCTTGATGAGCTTAATGTGTCATAAGTTAGAACTCTTTCAATTAAACATAAGCATTACTGACTGCTAAGCTCTAAGACAATTCTTCCGATAACCAGTAGACTAATATTGATCTTCACTACATGTTCTATTACATGCTTTCCTAATTTGTGATGTCAAATAGCAAATTCAATGACATAGAAGAATCCATGTTGGACATACCAAATTACCTATTCATTTCATTCAATAACATTGAAGGTCTCAGGTTCAACATTCTCAATTACATATTTATTTTGTTCCACTATATGGTATTGAAGATTAAACACTTGATACTTGAATCAGATAGTTAAATTCATCTCACATAATATATAGAGATTAGGATAAAGAAAAAATTGACCACACAATCCTTACCTTGACACACCAATCCCTAGACCCACATAAAATCCTCAAAAAACATAGCCAACCATAACATCGTTAAGTACTTGGTCAATGCCTTAAGAAATAACAAGGAGTGTATCATCCAGTAACTCCTAAAACAACCCCTTTTCATACATGGTCAAATGATTTCTTACTCAAGTTTCGATAATGAATTTATTCAATGCCTAGTTGTTGGCTTGAATAGAATGGGCAACCACATAGACAATCACTTTGTTAGCCATTTTATGATCACCTCAAAGGAGAGAAACCAATAGTCATAAAGGTTCAATTGAGGTATTCAAAGGAGTGAGATCTAAAAGCAGGGTATTTCAAAGTTCAAACTGTTCACATTAGGTCTACGTTATATTTTCATTAAGTTCAGGCCAAAAATCCTGTTGGACATCATTACAGACATAAATTCCACTAACTTCTTGAAGAAAGAAATAAATGATATGAGGATCTTCCTCTCAACTGTACAAAAAGATATCTACTTCCCTTGCTCACAAGATCTCTCTGTTCTTCCCATGGGAAGGAAATTAAAGTCCTCCTTAACTAACTTCTTTGCAACTAAACATTTCCAACTTCATTACAAACTTACACTCCAAAGCACAACACCATAAACCCACACAACGAGGTATAATCCTAAACCGTCACAAAAACACAAATAAACAAGAATTAAGAATTTATTTATCTATTTAAGGCTTTTCTCATTAAGCTTGCATAGCTTTTCATCATCTGTGTCATTGTTTGTAACTTCATTACAAACTTACACTCCAAAGCACAACACCATAAACCCACACAACGAGGTATAATCCTAAACCGTCACAAAAACACAAATAAACAAGAATTAAGAATTTATTTATCTATTTAAGGCTTTTCTCATTAAGCTTGCATAGCTTTTCATCATCTGTGTCATTGTTTACAACCAGAAGTATAGCACCGGCAACAAAGAAACTAGAACAAATTTTAACAAACTTATCCTTGAAAGAGAAAGGAGTCAACAAGAAAAATTGCAATCATACATAACACGAATGCTTCTACAAATAAATCTGTACGACACACTAACAACTGCAAAAACACACTCAGATGCAGAAATATAGCAAAAGAGAACAAGTCCATCTAAATAACAATTTACAGAGAGACTTTTCTATTTTGCCCATTTAGCTCATAAGAAAAACTTCAGTCCTGAATAATCATCCATGTTCAAAATTGAAGATGTAAAACAAGGTATATGCTCACTACTCTAAGTGCAATATCAAACTCAAAGAAGTATTTAAATCATATGTATATAGAAAAAAAATTGCATATGTCATAACTATCACCATCCTTCCTGTGTGAAAAGCACCAATAAATAAATGAAAAATAGTACCTTAAAATACCCATTACATTGCAATATGTTTCATCCACAAGTTTCTAAGAAAACATCAACACCAAACATACCCCAAATAAATTAATAAAAGCTAATAATCACATAATTTAAATTACATAAACCAATAATAAACTTACCAGGAACCACTTTAGGTGGATCTTCCTTGGCATCAGGCGCACAAACATACCTCTGCCCCTTATACCAAACAAAATGAGGCGGCCTAGGTGCATATTGTCCTCCTGCTGGCAAATTGATATAAAACCCAATAACATCACCCTCCTTATACCCTTCCTCCCCATACTTCTCCCTCAAGGCCTTGTGCACCTTACTCCCATCAATATCCCTGTACCCAAAACTGTTTCCATCGTACCCAACTGGAGCTTGCAAGTCGCCCTTCTCTGTAGACCAACCTAACCGCGTATGCCCTGTCTCCCCCAGTTTCACCACCTTTATTTCAAAGGAATGCTTATAAGTTCACTAATTTATTTCAACAAGTCAATAGATGAAAAAGTCCCAAAAGTATAGTTAGGATTTGATACCCAACAATAAAGTCAGAACTCAACTCCGCCACTTAAGACCTCCGCCTCCATCATATACAGGAAATTTGAAAATCGAAACATTAATTCTATGACAATGATTTTTCCTTTGACATCATGCATTTCAAGGTTATATAGTTATAAAGCAACAGCCTGGATGCAAAGCCATTCTAGATTTTAGTTTTTAGTATAACTTCAGTGTATATTTCTAATTATTTCCTATGTAAATATTCATAGATTTATAGTTCAGTTGTTAGGAAGTCAATTAAACGATTTTTGCAAAATTTATTATAACCTAGAAAGTATATGAAAGCATTGAATCAAAATATAACCTTTATCTCGTAGTACCATGCTCCTTCTACTACCCCTCTGGTGGTTCTCACCATCCTATACCCTTTCGTGCTCCCTGCAGTCAGCCTATCGTCACTTATCTCTACTTTCTCTGCTTTATAAACCTTCAATAAAGCAAAGAATATTAACAAAACAAAATTTTTATAAAAGTTAAAAAAAAAAAAAAAAACAATTATATGATATTTGTCCCCAAAAATAAATAATAAGTAAACCTTTGATAAACAGATTTTCATTTCTGGGTTATCATCGCCTTTGTCCGGAAATCTGGGGACCGGCGTTATTAACACAGTATCCTCAGTCGATGCTTGGTTCTGGGTGTTTGTTTTGCTCTTCTTTTTCCCCTTTCGTGTCGTTCGTGAAACCCACACATTGTTGTTCTTTTTCTTTGATTTCTTCGCAGTTGCTGTCGTTGCCGGTGTTGCCTTTGTTTTTGAGGTTAAAGCGTTATTATCAACTGGGGTTTGTTGTTGCTCTCCTCGCTGTTCCTGCTGCTGTTGTTCTTGTTGAGTCGTTAATGAAGAGAGTGGCTTTTGCTTTTTAGGAGGCGGGTCATCCTCATCATCTTCTTCTTCTTCAATGTAGTCGTTTGGGGTGTCAACATTGTTAGCATTTGGGGATTTTTGTGTGTCGTCTGAGGCTGTATGGTCGTCTTCGGATATAGAATCGGAGACCACAGGCTCAAGTTGAGCTCCTTGTACTACATCATTCCGAGGATCAGATTCTAGTGCGGCGTCTTCGGAGACAGAATCGGAGACCATGGGCTCAGGTTGAGCTTCTTCTGCGGCGTTGTTCCGGGGTTCAGATTCTAGTGCGGCGTCTTCTGAAATAGAATCAGAGACCATGGGCTCAGGGTGAGTCTCAGTTTGAGCTTCTTGTGCCGCATCGTTCCTTGGTATGGGTTCTATGGGTTCTAGTGCGATGTCGTTCTGGAGTTCTATTTCTTGCACGTCGTCGTTCTGGAATTCCAGTTTCTGTGCGGCATCGTTCAGGGGTTCGATAACGGGGATTAATGTGGGGGATTCGGGACGGGATTGATTAGGTGGTTGTTGAGCAGGTTCTTCGTCTTCTTCGTCTCTGTAACTGGCTTGGAGAGAATCCATTATTACAGACAACAATTCAAAAAGAAACAAAAGGAATTTCAACAGAGGGGTTAGGGTTTTGAATCGGGAATTGAAATAGGAGAGAAAAGATAAGAGTGTACTTGGTTATGAAAGCAGAGATACTGGGAGGGAGGAGGGAGCGTGACAGAACAGAGGATTTTCCCGTCCCTTTCTCTGTTTTCTTTAAGAAAAGAAGAGAGAGATCGGAATTGGATCGGATCGGATGTCAGTTTTGGGCATGCTAGATAATGGGCCTACGAGAGAAATTACAGTTGGGATTTTTTAGTGTCGTTTAAAAAAGGACCGAATTGTAATTTTAAGGGATTTTAACTGCACCGGTAGAAGTGGCAAATGGGTCGGGTCGGTCTGGTTCGGACCCTTGAAAGGTTAGATCGAACTTAAAAGATATAAGTCTGACATATAGAGAAGAGATTGATATGCAGAATACAACAAATCAATCTTTCAAGTCGGAGAATTCGAAATAAATTATAATTTAAACTAAATCGATACGTTCAAGTGTATAAATTGATACTTTTAAATTAAAGAGTTCAAAATAAATTACAAAAACCAGATCGATACATTCAATTCAGGAATTTTAAAAAAAATTATAAGTTAAACCATATCGATACATTAAGAAAATAATATCGATACTTTTTGTCAAAAATATTTATAAATATTTAAAGTTGACATCGGCTTGGAGACTAACCCAGATCTAGGCATCGTACGGCCAACGTGGGCTAGGCATTATAAGTCATAACGAACTGCATATTTTCTAAACAGGCTTGACCTGACCCGACACTAGTATGCTCGGGCCCTTAAACTCTAATGGACTTCAATTTCATAGGCTAGTCCAACCTATTTGCCACCTCTAGGTGAAAATTTAGTTTTGCCCAAAATTTTAAAGTATGGTTAATTGTTTGTTTTTCAAATAAAAATAATCTTATTTGTTATTTATTTATTAAATTCAAAATTTTGAATTTAAAACTTCTTTATTTGATTGTGATTTTTTATTTGAATTTTGGAATAAGATTAATGAATATTTGATAAAGAGTTAAAAATTAGTTTAGAAGTAATTGAGTAGTAATTTATTTGTTTTGATTATAATTTATTATTTGAATTTTGAGAATTTGAAGAATAAATCAGTGAGAAAAAAGATGTTAATCGTGAGGAATGATGGATTTTATATTCCCTCACGATGAACATAAAAAAAAAAGAAAAAGATAAATTTTATTGAGAGAAGATGAAGTTTTATGAGAATATAAATTTAATCGAGGAAAAATGAAACTTCATTAAGGGGAAAAAAAATTCATTAAGGGAAGATAAATTTCATCGAGAGAGTTAGTTATCGAATTTATCTTCTTTTTTATGAAATTTTATTTTTTCTCGATGAATTTCATATTCCCTCAATGAAGTTTATATTATCTCAATAAAATTCATATAAAAAACCAAATGTAAGGAAAAATAAAAGTTAAGAGTAAAATTATTTAAATAATGTGTAATTTTAAATGTAAAATTTTTTTTACTAGACTAAAAATATAATTAGATCTATAAATTTGGTCATCACCGTTAAAATCCTTTTTTTAAATTGCGGACAATTACTAAAATTAAGAGAGAAAATTCAATCGTTATATAAAACATCTTACTTCTAATTTGAGAGACTTTCAAGTAGACTAATATTAGGAATATAAACTATTTACATAAATTAATTAAGTTTAATAATATTAAAAAATATAAATATAAAATCATTACAATTGTAGATTTCGTACCTCTAACTCTATCGTTTCAAACTCCAAGTTTGATTCCTGATGAAATCTTGGTTGTTGGTGTCCATGCAATTTGTGAAGCAAATATCTTCTCGTATCATGAATAGAATTGATGAACTGTATGCAATTAAATACAAATACAAGTCACCTATTTAATCAGATAAAAGATTATAACTTTATTTAATAAACAATTTTTACAGGTACTTACATGATAAAATCCCCGACAGAAAACAGCCCCAACGCAACCAGACTAAAAGCACATTAACGGATAAGCTTAAAACCTCAGAACCTGCCTTTAACTCGAACTTGTTAGACCGCTCCATAATTCGGAAAATGACCGACGCATTTTGCGCGGAATGCAAGCGAGCGACGGAGGTGGTGCTCGACCATTCGGCGGGCGACACGGTGTGCTCGGAGTGAGGGTTGGTGTTGGAGGCTCATTCCATTGATAAAACCTCCGAGTGGCGAACTTTTGCCAATGAGTCCAACGACAATCACCCGGTCCGTGTCGGCGGCCCGACCAACCTGCTCTTGGCCTACGGCGGGCTGAGTACAGTCATTTCTAAGCCTAATGGGTCGTCTGGAGATTTCTTGACGAGTTCGTTTGGCCGCTGGCAGCACCGTGGAGCAAACGCCGAGCGAAATCTCACACAAGCTTTTAAAACCGTTTCCATCATGTCTGACAGGTAACTATTAATGTTCTTTTGTCTTTGAAAATGGTCTGTAGTTTGTCTGATTTATGTGACATGATTGTTCTTGTTTTATGTTTGTGAGAAAA
>JAXCLQ010000005.1:2017088-2033521 GCA_035584115.1 Cedrela odorata | reverse complement strand
CAATGTTTGGCTGAATGTTAAGATGTATTTGCCTTTAACTAATTAAAGTGGAACATTTTTAAAAATAAAATGTAAAATGAAAAAGAAATAACAAACTTCCATAAGTAAGTCACAATATTTGATTTGAAAAATAAAAAACGTCAAAGTAAAAATCACATTAATCTCATGAATTCAGGTACACTTCCGCATCTAATTTATTATTTTTTTGATAATTTAACATAAATGATCATATTTTGTAATGATATTATTCATATATAAAATTTATAACATTTTGTTGTTTTCTTATTCCTAATTGTGTTTAAATAAATTCTTAATTGGGATTTGATTTACTTTTTAAAAATGTTTGTTGTGGGCATAATTAATTAATTAATTAAATTATTGTTTAATGTTGCAATCCAGTGAGAAATCAAAATAAAATTAACTGTATATTTGTTTCATAGTAAATAAATAAAATACAATTTTTGTAAGTGATGACTTACATTTAACACTAGAATTAATTACATAATTTTTTACTGTAGACTAAATTTCCATTAAAATGTAATTGTTTACGTAACGATGAAGACCATAAAGAGAAAGAACTTGGAGATATTGTGGTACTGTTGCCAAATAAACTAAGTATAACTGAAATTAAAGGACTCAAGTTATATGTTTCGAATCAACTTCCTCACTTATTCTTTTTTATTATTAATTTAAATAAATATTAATACATAATATAATAAATAATAAACGATTCAAATTATATTTTAATAAAATTTATAAATTAATTTAACATTTTATGATAAAAATTTTATAATTAATTAATTTCTACTTTATTTATTTTAAATAGTCACATTGATTTTATATGTTCATTCATCTAATGCAATTATAAAATGTTATTTTTGTTCAATAATTAATTTATACATTTTTATTCCTCCATTAATTTAGTTGTTACTTTTATTTATTATTAATTCTTAATAGTTATGCTTTATTTTAATTTAATCGTTTAATAATTAATTTGTTTATTTTGAATTCTTTTATATCTTATTTTGTAAGTAAATATTATATTTAATTAATTTTAAAAAGTGGCGAAAACATATCAATATATGTCATGATAAAAAGATTTTGACAATACAAATTTAATAATATAAACAATATATCAATACGATTTCATTTGCATTAAGTCATAAATTTTTTAAATTTAGAAAGTAAAAAAATTAAGTAGGGAATTAAATTGAAAAGTACAATATAATTTGCCAAGTTTGATGTGCAAATTTGTTTTTTTCGGCTTAAAGCACGAGTGCGCCCATAGATTACCAAAGAAGATTTCAGACAACTTCTTCTTAGTCAATTTCTTAGTCACCAAGAAAATTCCAAATAACTTTACATAAAAAGACAAACTCGTAAATACTTATTTTATTTGGGACGCCCACTATGGAAATCTAAACATAATTATATACTCTATTTTTGTCATTCACATGCATGTGGTGGTCACTTTGGTTGGTGCTAAAAAGACCTATTTGAAAATTTTATAATGTCATTTCTATTAGTCATGTCTATTTAAATATATATACATATGTATTTTGTAGAACTTGTAATAGGTATCGAAGAATTGGTAATCTTTCTATGAGAAATCAAATGACTTTGAACTTTATACATGTTGAAAATTTTGATGTATGGAAAATTGATTTTATGAATCCATTTTCTTCTTCTCACGAGTCATGACTATCTTTATATACTTCTGGCTGTTTATTATGTTTTCCAACCCGTACTAATGATTCTAAAGACCTCCAGGTATTTTAATAAAATTTAATTTAATATTTTACAATATAAATTTTATAATTAATTAATTAATTTCTAAGTTATTTATTTTCAATAATCACATTAATTTTATATTTTTATTCTAATGGAATTATACAATATTATTTCGCAAATAATTTGTATAGAGAATTTCTATCTCTCACATTATTATTTAAAAAAAAAAAACTTATATATTTTAATTATCATCACGCTAAAGCACAAGAGCTATCCCAGTTCCCGTAAATATAGGAGTAGAATAATCAAATCCCACAGCTGGATTAATTGATTCCCTTTCCTTGTGATTTTAGGAGTCATACTTCACTGGGGTTTCCCTAATTCCTAATATAAAGTTTAGATTTCTTTATAATTCCTAATGGATTGAGAATAACTAGTACAGAAAATTTCTATCCCTAACATTTATTATTTTTGAAAAAAATTATATATTTTAATTATCATCACCGTAGAGCACATAAAATGAAATTAATTAAATATTTATCTTCTCCATACTAACATCAAAAACTCATGTAAACTTAGCATATTTGCCTAATATAATTGCATACAATAAACTCCTTTGATGTGCAATTTGATATTCATACTTGTATTTAATTACACAAATAAATAAATAAATAAAAAGCAAGTGGGTTGCATTTCAAATCCAATTGAGATTCAACATAATCTCTCTAAAAGTTAAAATTCCGTCCAAATTATCCCAATTTTATTAGGATTTATTCTTCTAATCATTATAGGAAAACTAATTCTATCACAAGGTTACTTTAATTTGTTACTTATTAAAGAAGTGATTCTGCTGCGAGATTTTGCAGACTGCAGTAGTTCTTATACATTATTAATTGTTCTCCGTGGGTTCTTCTCTTGATCTTGAAAAGATGGAGAACTATACGTTGATCAAGGAAATCGGTGACGGATCATTTGGGAAGGTCTGGCGGGCTGTAAATAAGCAGTCTGGAGAAGCTGTTGCAATCAAAAAATTGAAGGACAAGTGTTCTTCCCATGAAGAATGCTTAAATTTGAGAGAAGTAAAGTGCTTGCGGAAGATGAATAATCATTCAAATATAGTGAAACTCAAAGAACTCATCAACGAAAACAACATCTTATATTTCGTGTTTGAATACATGGACTGCGACCTAAACCAACTTATGAAAGAAAGGAAGCACTTTTTCTCCGAAGCTGAAGTCAGAAATTTCTGTTTCCAACTTTTCCAGGGTCTCAATTACATGCACCAACAGGGATATTTTCATCGAGACCTGAAGCCTGACAACTTGCTTGTTTCCAAAGACATAATCAAAATTGCTGATTTTGGTTATGCAAGAGAAACCGATACAGATTCTCTTTATACAGAAGATATATCAACGCTGTGGTATGAAGCTCCAGAAATGTGGTTTCCATGCCAATACAGCTCAAAAGTTGACATGTGGGCAATGGGAGTTACCATGGCTGAGATGATCACATTTCATCCACTTTTTCCAGGAGATAGTGAAGCTGATCAACTCCACAAAATATGCAATGCAATTGGCAGTCCTACGATGGATACTTGGCCTGAAGGACTTGATCTTGCAAATTCAATTGACTACGAGTTTCCAAAGGCTTTCGGCAACAATCTCTCTGCGTTAATCCCATCAGCAAACGACGATGAAATCAGCCTGATTTCATCACTTTGTTCCTGGGATCCCTGCAAAAGGCCAACGGCTGCAGAGGCCTTGCAGCATCCTTACTTCCATAGTTGCTTTCATATTCCACGGCCTCTTCATTCAGGATTTACTGCAGTCGGAGTTGCCGATGCAGCTGATAACTTGCCAAGCATGACAATTACTTCTGGCAGACAGTCTGTGATGCGGCTGAAGCCCTCAAGAAACCTATTTTCCAGACTGATTAAGTATCTGAAACCCACTTCAATTTTTTTGTTAGTGTTGTTGGCTGTAATTTCGGCATGTGGACCCTATTTTCTGCCCTAAGACACTTCACACAAACTTTCCCAAACAATAGAGTAAGTCCTGAAAAGAAAATGTTCTATAACAGAGAAGAAAAAACATAGCAAAATAAGCAGAATTTACTGTGTTGTGCGTATTCTTTTTTTTCTTTTTTCTTAACAGGAAGGGTCAAGGTTTTAGGGCCATTTATATTTATGATCTCAGTTTTAAATTTTTTATATTTAAAAGTTAAAAGTTGAACTTTTAAACGAAATTATTTTTAATTTATGTGTTGATAAATAGAGTTTTAACAAAATATAAATTAATAAATAATATTTTCTCAATAAAATTTATTGAGAATAACTAAATTGAATTAATAAATTATATTTTATCGATAAAAAATTATTGATAATAATTAAAGTGAGTTATTAAATATTATTTTCGATAAAATTTATTGAGATAAACAGTAATCTCAATAAATTTCGTCAAGAGAGATTGTATAAAAATTGTCTTAAGTGACGAATTTTGTCAAAATTATTGTTTAACATATTTATTTTAACTCAATAACAGTACTGAATAATTGACACATTCATATAGAAACGAGCAAGAACCATTGCCCCAGTGAGTTTTAAACCTTTTCACAACATATGTTTCTCAATTTCAATTAAGTGCCCGTCGGGATTGCTATAATAAAGTTAGAAATAGTTTAATTTATAATTTTTTATTTAATTTATATTTGATAAAAAAAATAATCTATTTATTTTATAATTTGGTGAACTAGCAACTTTTAAAAGAAAGATATGGATTATTTATAAAAAGAAGTTTATAATCATGAATTATGAACGGTTCAAATTATATTTTAATATTTTTAATTTATATCGTAAAATATAAAATTAATTTATAAATTTTATCAAGATACAATTTAAATATGTTAACATCCACTTAAAAATTAAAAATTAAAAAGATTACATAATTATTTTACAAGGTACACAAATCCTAAACTGGCCTTACTACTGAGTGTATCCTATTGAGCTACTTGAAAATATATGTATTACAATTGTAAAGATTTGAATATGCGATTAGAAAAGAGAATGATGTAAGATTATAAAAGAAAAGTTTGGTTACCGGGGCATAATTTTCTTATACGTTTGTAATATATACCAAATTATTTGGAATCCACTACAAAAGGGCCTCCTAGAAACCTTAATATTATCATGATAATAATTTAGATTTTCTTTAATCATTAACTACACTTATTTTTATTTATTGAATTAATAATTTTGAAAAAACTTAATAATTAATTTTTAATTTATAAACCATGTTCGATGAGGAGAACTTTGTCCTTGGGGAACCCACATCCCAGTTTCAACAGATTTAAAATTCCTTACAGATATATCAAAACATTATAGGAAACCAACAGAAATTTTACTTGCGACAGAGAAGTAACTCAACAGAAATTTTCCAGACTCTAGTAATTGTTATATATACATTGTTATGTTGTTACTCCAGAAGGGCTGGTAATTAATTTCACGTGACAAAAAATTTCTGTAACTTTCTGCTTCAAGAAGATAAGTAAGTCGTGTCTGTTCTGTGTGGAAGCTTTTGCTGTTTGTATCTTGCTGAATCTCTCCGTTGGTTTAGCTTGCCATTAGGAAAAACTGTGGTCTTGTCCCCTTCCAATTAGATTTTCAGAACAGAACTCGTGTATCTAAGCGGGTTCTTGTGATTGTGTTGATCTTGAATAAGCAAGAATCTGCTTAGATTCATCTAGGGCAAATGGAGAATTACTTGGCAGCAAAGGAAATCTGTTGTGGAACATTCGGGAGCGTTTGGCGGGCAGTAAATAAGGAGTCTGGGGAAGTTGTTGCTGTCGAAGTATTGAAGAAGATGTATTCTTCATGGGTATAGTGCTTAAATGTGAGAGAAGTGAAGTGCTTGCGGAAGCTGAATCATTCGAACATTGTGAAGCTTAACGAACTCATCTGGGAAAATGAAAGCTTATGCTTCGTGTTTGAAGACTTGAATGTAATCTCCACCAAATTATTGCAAGCAGAAAGCAGCCTTTCTCAGAAGCTGAAATCAGAAATTGGTGTTTCTAACTTTTTCAGGGTCTCAATTACATGCACCAGCAGGGCTATTCCCACCGGGACCTCAAGCCTGCTAACTTGCTTGTTACAAGAGACAATCAAAATCGTTGATTTTGGTCAAGCGAAGGAAATCAACTCACTTCCACCATATACAGAACGTATCTCAACACCATGGTATCGAGCCCCGGAAGTGGTGCTTCGTTCAAGAATGTATAGTTCTAAAGTTGACATGTGGGCGACGGGAGCTTACATGGCCGAATTGTTCACTCTTCGTCCTCTTTTTCCGGGTACTAATGGAGCCGATGAAATCTACAAAATGTGCATTGTTATAGGCAGTCCTACAATGGATTCTTGGCTGATGGACTTCATCTAGCAAGAGCTCTGAACTTCCAGTTTCCACAGTCAGGCGGAGTTAACCTGTCTGCATTAATGCCATCTGCCCATCAGCAAGTGAGAATGCAATCAGCTTGATCAGATCACTTTGTTCCTGGAATCCCTGCAAAAGGCCAACAGCTGCAGAGGCCTTGCAGCATCCTTTCTTCCACAGTTGCTTTCATGTTCCACAACCTCTTCGTTCAATAGCAGCTGTCGCTACAGAAACTTAATCTCCAGCAACAAGGAGAATTTTCCAGCAGCAAGTTGCTAGGATGTATTCTGGAGCTTTACCTAATTCAAAACTGGATAGTAATTTTTCTTCCACAGATTTAAGTACAGCTGTGCAACACTTCTCTGCCAAACAACTAGCATCTGGCAGAATTGGGTAGCCGAAGAAGCCTGCTATCAAGACTGGAGAGCAATGGAATGGTGAATCTCCAGTCTCCAGCCGGAGACTGGAGAACAATGGAATGGTGAATCATCTCAGACAAATCCAATTTGGAACCTGGCAGAATATAACAGGAAAGTAGGAATGTTACCTGTTGATCAGATTTTTAGATGGAGTATATACTTTATCCTTCTGATATTGCTGCAAATGTTATGTTTCTATGTTGATTTCAATGAGAAAAACTTGTTACACTTTTACCCAAGTAAGCTCTTGTAATCGATTCCTATAACAAATTAGCCGATGTTCTCTTGTACTTGTAGCATATGATTAAATAAAGTTTTGAGTGTTTATTCTTTCATTATGGTCATCTTATGTGTTTTGTTCACTTTTGAGATCCCCAATAGCTACTGATCTTTCTAAGATATCCTTAGGCATCATTATAAAGTTCAAGAATTAATAGACCTGAAGCCTAATTTAGAAAATATAATAGGGTGTTTAGTAATCACTTATTTTTACTTGGTAATTAATCGTCTATTTACCTATTCTTGACTTCATTTCAGTGCAGATTTAAATTAAAAACTGTACTATAATTCCAAACATGCCCTGAAAGCATTATACTTATAGAAAACTGATTTTGCTGATACTGCATTCTGAATAATTCAGAGTTATTCAGCTGGAAGGTGTTATTTTTGCTGCTTTTTATTTGTCAACTGATAGAAATTGCATTCTGCAGTTTTTCTAGGCCCTTTCCCCTCTCCCCTTTCCCTAGTGCTTTGTGAAATTGACAATTAATTTTGAGATGATCAGTTCAATTACAAGTTTGAAGACTTGACTATCAAATTAAAAGAGAGAATAATGAAGGACATAAACATGATTTTCGTTCATAATATAATATTTTGAAACTCTCAAGAACTGCAACAAAATTCCAGACAATTCATCAAATATTTCATATTTACATAACAAAATGTTACAAATTATATAAATATTTAAAGCTTGTAATATTATTTTAAATTTTTTTCCAACTAATATTTGTTAGAAATTTATCCTTATTGATTAAATATTTAATATTTAAAAAAAAAAATAGCCATGGTATTATGCTTTAAGAAATATTGAAATCAATTATATTAAACATTTTTACTATAATTAATTATGCTTATTAATTAAATATTATTTTATTTCTAAAGCCATATTCGATTAGGAAAATCTCCGGATTAGGAAAATTTTGTCCTTTTACAATCTAAATCCAATTGGGATTCAACATAATTTCTTAACAGCTTTAAAATTCCGTACAGAGATATTAAAACGTTACAGGAAACTTGTGCTTTTGCGATGTTACTTGCTACATAAGCAACTCTACAGAAATTTTGCCCACTCTACTTCATTGTTCAGTTGTTGCTTCGCATGGGTTTCTCCAGAAACACACATTAATTTCAGTTCACAGAAATTTCTGCAACTTGCTGCTTGGAGAAATAGAGTTGTGTCTGTTCTGAGTTGAAACTTTTGTTGTCTGAATCTTGTGGTTTGGATTTCTCTGTTCATTTGTCTTGCGATCAGATTTTCTGAACGAAACTATTGTATCTAAGTGGGTACTTCTGTTGTTCTTGAATAAACAAGAATCAGCTTGGATTCATATAGGGCAATGGAGAAGTACGAGCCAATCAAGAAAATTGCTGACGGAACATTTGGGAGCGTTTGGCGGGCTGTAAATAAGCAGTCTGGGAAAGTTGTTGCGGTCAAAGTATTGAAGAAGAGGTATTCTTCATGGATAGAGAGCTTAAATTTGAGAGAAGTCAAGTGCTTGCAGAAGCTGAATCATTCGAACATTGTGAAGCTTGAAGAACTCATCAGGGAAAACGAAATCTTATACTTCGTGTTTGAACACATGGAATGTAATCTCTATGATCTTATGGCAACCAGAAAGCAGCTTTTGTCTGAAGCTGAAGTCAGAAAGTTGTGTTTCCAAGTTTTCCAGGGTCTCAATTACATGCACCAGCAGGGGTATTTTCACAGGGACCTCAAGCCTGAGAACTTGCTTGTTACCAAAGACATGATCAAAATCGCCGATTTTGGTCAAGCAAGGGAAATCAATTCTCGTCCACCATATACAGAACATGTCTCAACACCTTGGTATCGAGCACCAGAACTGGCGCTTCATTCAAGAATGTATAGCTCTGAAGTTGACATGTGGGCGATGGGAGCTATCATGGCAGAATTGTTCACTCTTCGTCCTCTTTTTCCAGGTACTGATGTAGCCGATGAAATCTGCAAAATATGCAGTGTTATAGGCAGTCCTACAATGGATTCTTGGGCTGATGGATTTGATGTAGCAAAAGCTCTGAACTACCAATTTCCACAGTTATCTGGAGTTAATCTCTCTGTATTAATGCCATCAGCAAGTGAGAATGCAGTCAGCCTGATCAGATCACTTTGTTCCTGGGATCCCTGCAAAAGGCCAACAGCTGCAGAGGCCTTGCAGCATCCTTTCTTCCAGAGGCGCTTTTATGTTCCATCGCCTCTTCGTTCAACAACTCAATCTGCAGCAACTAGGGGAATTTTGCAGCAGCAAGGTGCTGCTAGGATGTATTCTCAAGACTTACCTAATTCAGAGCTGATTAGCAATTTTGCTTCTGAGGATTTAAATACAGGTGGGCAACGCATCTCTGACAAAGAACAAAAATATCATCCAGCACCTAGCAGAATTGTACGTGGAGTTTCAGACACAGCTGAGAACTTTGCAAACACGATGATGGCTTCTCATAGGCAGTTCATGGCGCAGCTGAAGCTGCCTCCAATGATGACTGGAGTAGAATGGAATGCTGAACCAGGAGACTTGTTTCTAAGACCAGCTCAGCATTTTGAACCTGGCAGAATATATAACAGGAAAGTAGGTTGAAATTTAAGCACTTTTGAATGGGAATATATGCTAATGGAATGCTGGAATGGATGTGTTGATTATGTGGTTCAAATTCAGATTGAGAATATACTCTCATTCTGATATCGCTGTAAATATTCAGTTCCTATGTTGATTTGACAGAGAAAAACTTTGTTACACTGTTACCCCAATAAGCTCTTTTTATGTTGAATTCATTATAAATCTTTACCTTTTATGATTGTTTTCTTTATTAAATGAGATGAATGTATAATAATTTGTGCAAAATTTTAAACTAAAAAATCCTTACATTCACTCTTTTGGGCTTCGAAGGAACAACCTATCAAACACCAGGAAAATCTGGTAGAACGCATAACAAAGAACACCACTTAGAGAAGCCATCAAGCACCCCTCATATAGCACCATCCGTCAATGATTTCTCACATTATACGTAAAAATTAACAGTAGTTTTCTTCAATAACAAATTGGATGAAAATCATCATTTGGAGGATAGTCATTCTCAGACTCCACCAAAAAGCCCAAGAACAAAAACACCAGCATTTCTTAGACAAGGGAATGGTTAACTTGATCATCATCCATCAAAAAACTAGTAGTAGATCAGTGAGAGATTAGTACAACAGACAGTTAAGTTCTCTTTCCGATTTCTATTCAGTGCACTCTGTCTGATACTGATCCATTTAATTCATTCGAAGTTGAACATCTCGATTTCAATTGCCTTCCAAAAGGCAATGAAGTGCATCCCCAACGAATCTGCAAAGGAAGGAGAACTCGTAATTTATGTTCCTTTCTGAATGGATGACACTAGCCAAGTTCTAAATTAAAAAGAACTTTCAATAGAAAAAGAAGCTATACTGTTTGTTCTTTCTCAAAAGAATTCTGAAACACTGTATAAAATGATATACCACAACTAGGACTTGAACTGTAGGATATTTTGTATTTGTCATCCTGTCATAACTACAACATGGAACTCATCTGTGAATTCTTTTGAATCAAATTTTCAGAAAACTGACTTACCATTGATAAAGCATTTGAGAAATACCAAGATAAATATCGAAAAAAACTATCCAAGAAAGAACTGAAAAACATACCAGTAAGGAGATCTATTTCTATCAGTTCCATTGGCCAAACATTAGTCTAGCTTGCATCAGCAGTGGAGGATGCCCTCTTTTTCCTCTTGTGTTTTGGCTTCACGGCATCCTTCAAAGTTCTCTCTCCACCCTTCTGTGGTCCAGTTCCAGATGTATCCACGGCAGAAGACACAGGATTAACACCTTCAGGTGGTTCTTCTGGCTTTGATTCATTGGGCTTTCTTTCAGCTATTGGGTCGTGTTGTTTCTTCTTGGGTGTTGATGTTCCTGCGAGTTTTAGGCTTCACACAGGTTAGTTCCTCGGTGAATCTTCTTTGTCCCAATACTCACACAGCAGACTGCATATGCACTGTTGGCTACCAGGCCCAGTGGCTCCTCTCATATTTTTCCTCCCCAGAAGCCACAGATTAGCCAATGATGGTTACAATTATAATTCAACGAATACAAGTTTTTGAAGGAAAAAAAAAAAGCGCATGATGCCAACGTAAATTCATATGCTTCTAAGAGCAACTATAAAAAGTACCACGTGAAGCTAGAGAAGCTTTCAGAAAATCTGAATCAACACCGTTCGAGTAAGGATCCCTGAGAGGAGAGGGTTAAAACTCTAAGTTAAAAAGAAAAAGAATCAATAAATCAAAGCAAAAACAGTAAGATCATGAGTTTCCTCTTAAAAAAGATTCCAGCTAAAATAGAAAAAAACAAAGCACATAACAAATTTTAAAAACCATGTTAAGAAAAAGATTGTGCAATAATAATTATTTGAACAATAGTAGGTGAAAACGATTACATCTATAATTTTTTTCCCAGCTGATCCCAAAGCAGAACATCCTAATCCCCTATTAGGTTCAATTTTTTACTGGATGGAGATATATCTAAGATAAGAAATTGAAACCAAAAACATAAAGCAGAGAAGTGGCTCTTAAACCAATAAAATCAACTTTTTAGGCGTCAAAAGTTGTTCTCAAAAAACTCTATTTGATGGAATGAAAATAATTTTCTTTATATTTCTTAATCTTACAGAGGTCATTTTACACAAATTTTAAGACTTCCTTTTGCACATAAAATCAGTACTTCTGTAAGACTCGTCAACCTAAATGTAAGATGCAAAATACTATTTGAACTTAGAAAGGCAAAAAAACATACCACCTAGCAGGCCCCCCAACAAAACTAGTTGCGCTGCCATCTCTCCTGCTACTTACACCTAGCTCAGATGATCTGGATTCCCCTTCACCAACATTACTTTGACTGGCTCCTTCCACAGATGCCAGCCTGGACCTATCCATATGGTTCCTTGACAATTCACTCACACCCTTATGGCCGGACAGTTCGTGTTGCTCTTCTTTCACACTAGCACTACAATCCAAAGTAATGGAAGTATGGTGACGCTTGATCTGACGTAATGCTCTTTCTGTGTTGTATGTTTCAACCTAAATATATCATAGAAAATTTCAGGGAGTGGATGAACCAGAAAGGGGAAATAAAAGAGAGAAGATAAAATAGTATTATTTGTTGTATTCAATAGTGAAGCAGTATTGTGAATAATATAGGACTAACTCAGAGATAGAAAAGGAAAATATAAAACATAGTTAATTCTACAGCTTATGACACCACAGACTTTCTATTTAACCTTTAACAGATATACAGTACGCATAAAATAGAATGGTTAAAAATAATAAAACCTCCACTTTCAAAAGACTATTTTGAACAGCAGAAACTCACAGCATCTTTTATCTTCTTCGTCATATCACTAGCCATCCTGGAAGCAAGTCGCAAACATTGCATGACAACACTCTGCAGGACACCCTCCCCTCCAGGTTTCTGGATGGCACAAACATCACCATTTGCATTAAGTGTAGCAGTCATTCGTCCCACCATAACAGCTTCTTCATGATGGGTTGGATCTATCACCTACATGACATTTTGTCAGTTTAAAAGGAGAATTTCATTGATGAACTTTAGCTCTGCATGAATATGCATAATTTGAACAATACAAAATCAATTTACAGGATTAAGTTTGCCTACCATCATGCTCTCACCACTGAAAAATCCAAAAGTGACTGCTATAGGAAGATGATGCACTATCAAGGGCAGTGGTTCTCGTTCCTGTCAAAAGGCAACACCCATAAACAAGTGAATGATAATGTATAATCAAAAAGCTATTAAAAAGAATAACCTGTTGCAGCCAGGAGTGACATAGTAGAATATGTGGAGGATCCGAAAGAATTAGTCCTTTTACACTTTTTTACAGATCAGAACATTACAGGGACAGTTCACCAGGAACATATAACATTTTATGATCAGACCGAAATACCAAACTCCCAGCAATATCCAGGACAAAAGAAGAAAGAGCTGAATTTTGGAAAGGGTGAACTACACAGGAAATTAATCTGGTCTCTCCATTCCTCTTCTAAATATTTTCTTCCACTAACATTGAAAGATTCATCCTTCGCTATAGCATAACATTTTGTGGCTATTTAAAGTATTGTTCCTCATTATTTTTCAAAAAAAAATTCATATCTGACTATCTCATTTTTAAGGTAAAACATAAAGCCAAAACTATATTCCTCAGAAATTCAACACTGAATCAGGTGCTCTGGCATCTAGAAATTAAAGTTATTACCTGTAGAAACATCAATACAGAGGGACTCAAAGCTAATGTATCCTTTTCTTAAGTTCAAAATAAGCTTAAATAAAATTATTCAACAAAAGTACTTCAATTTTGTCAACTTAAAGTCCTAACGCTAACCTCAGGTGGATGTACTATCACTTCCTGACCATCTTCTCCTCCTAGTGAGCATTCAGGCCTCCTAAACGTCAAGAGAGCAGCCAAAGCAGCAATATTGGCAGCATCGACAAGATTTCTGTTTCGGTTTACACAAAGATGACTAATTAACTTACAGAAATGACATTTGACATTAGTAAATTAAAATAAATATATACCCATATATACTTACCCTCCATTATCTAGAATGTGAAGATCAATACGTACAGCCCATACTAACTTCCCAGCCAGAACACAAAGTGATTCTGTATCCACCGCCCTGCTTTCCCTGCAAGATTACTCTAAACCTTCAAATATGTCATTTGAATGCATAACTGCAGTGTAAAACTCCTCCGAAGAGCCAAAGATAGGTTTCACATGCAATCCTCGCTCTTGCTAAGATGACCCCATCATGATTTCCCAAATTTCAAGAAACCTAAAGTCTTTGCATAATTTGTAAAACTCTTTTGATATTAACTTGAGAAGTGACATGTCAAATAATTGTTGTGAAATGTTCAAATTCAATGAACAAGTATATATCATGAAAGTTTCAGACCTTCATAATGATCTTAAAAGTGACAAACTTAAACTCTATTTGAAGAATAAAAGTTAAATGAACCAAATTATTTTAATATATTAATAATAACAACAACAACAATTAAAAGATTTGGAGTAACATAAATAAATTATCACCTCAGACCACGATCTACTATCCGTCCCAACTCCACCGCCGATTCACCAGGGCGGCCAGGCTCAAAGGAAGGATCAGCCATTGGAGAGAACTCCGTGTAGATTGACAGTGACCCTTCATTAGGTCGGTCTCGATAAGGTTGAACCAGTTGACCAGTCACAAAACCCATTACGTGAGTCTGGCCTAGCTGAACTTCTGATGAGCCATCTTCTCTGCAAAATTCATCATAGCATCAACCCATAAAGAAAATAAGACATCAAATATCTGTCACCAAACAAGCAAGAATAGGAATAGTACAAAGAAATTACATCCACCTAGAATCTAAAAATGATGAACAATTTAATTTCTGACAGCCTATCCTCTCTGCATAATTAAACATAATAAATAAAACAACAATTCAGTTCCTACGAGAATATCCTCCAGACAAGCAATCACAAGAAACCAAAAATGAACTTACAGAACAATATCACATCAGTCAAAAACCAGGAAAAAAATGAAAATAGTCAGTGAATCAAATTTACAGCACAATCAATTAAACTTTAACATGCGGACATAAACTCTTGGCAGCTCAATCTAGAAACCCAGTCCTATTTTTTGAACATAGTATGGCAAGGCTTTGGTAAATTTAGTATATTTGCAGTAGAAAGTGTATATTGAAGCATTAAAAAAAATACATTACAAAGCAATTACAACATTTTATCACCTAAACCAAGAAACCGAATTCCACAAGTGTGTGCACATGTGCTCCTCCGTGTAAGAGAGAGCTAATACTTGCCTGCCGAACTTGATTGATAGTTTACGATATTCGTAAGGGCTGCGTCCATCAATTCTAATGCCAGAAACCAATGCAGTCTCTATGAATTTCTTCTCATTCACAGTTAACCGCCACGTATTGGCTAATCTAGCATCCATTTATGATCTCACTTCTGCCAGAAAAAAGAAAGAAAGAATTGTTTAGCTTCTCTCACGCATTTCCACAAACAGTTTCAATCAATTAACAAAACTCAAAATTAAACCTTTGCTTCCAGTTTCTCTTCAAATGTTAACTAGTGGGCAATCAATTGAAGCATGAAACTGAAACAAGGTTATTCAAATTTACCAATTAAAGTAACGCAAAAAGAAGCAAAAGCAGGAAGCGGGTGATGGTAAAGCAAACCCTAATTTTGTTTTATTTACTCAAAATTTAATTAAACAAGTTACTGTCTTTTACTGTTGAGTGTAAGCTTTTTTCTCATTTTCTGAGTTAATACAATCAGATCCCTGTATTTATATGTTTCCACAATAATGACATATTTTTTTCATTTGTAACAAATAAGCCTCTAGTCTTTATTAAAGCAAAAGTCAAGTTTAATTTGTCATTTCAACAAGGTTAGTATGGAAGGCAACAATCGACTGAGAATGATTTTTTTATAATATAAAAATAAATAAATAAATAAATGAAGTTATCATCCCTATTTTTCTAATTTTTATATTAAATTAAAAAATTAACTAATGTAAATTTATATTTTAATATATATAATTAAATTCTCTTTTATATCAATTAAATAATAATTAATAATTAATTTAGTTTAAATTAAATAACCAATTATAATTATTAAATTAATTTTTTTAGTATATTAACACAATATTAACAAAGAAAAAAAAACTCCTAAAATTTCATTTTGTTCATCTGCTAAACAAAATTGTATTTCTTACAAAATTAAAAAGTATAAAATTCTAAATATTTCTTTTAATTTACTTTTTCTAATTTTATTTTTTATTAAGAATTATAATTATAATATATTAACAAATTAATTTATTAATATTTATACATAAATTAAAATAAATAATTTATTAATACACAATAATTTTTTATTTAATTTTGTTAATATTTTGTGTGTTATTTATTTATTTAATATTATTACATGGGAACAAGAACTCTTTCTCAAAACAGGGACGGCAAGAGACGCGAGATGACGATCTCTGTTCCGTTGTAATTAGGGACCTATTCTTCATAAATAAACATTTTATATATTTATTAGTGAAAATATAAAACCTCATAGACCTAGCTGTTAATATCCACTGATATTAATTATTTCTTATTTTTTAACTACTAACAACAATATGGAAAGGTGTCTGACCGGGTGCCCGTCACTGACGTCAAACTAGATGGGCCGTTTTAAGGCCTGTATATTGGATGGGCCAGATCAATTAGGCCCATTATAAAACCTAATAAAAACATATGGGCTTACAAACCAAAGCAGCTCAAACCCAGTTCACTTGCCAAAGCAGATTTATTTGCTGAATTGGGCCTAACTTTTAGATGACCAGTTTAAAACTGGCCCACTACAAATATGATGATAACTACTGGGCCGGTACACAGTATTGTTAAGAATTAAGTTTTTAAATTGATAAAAATACACACGTGGTACAATTTAAAGATAGATTGTAGTAAGATTTCAGTGTTCGTACC
>JAXCLQ010000005.1:1973612-1989076 GCA_035584115.1 Cedrela odorata | reverse complement strand
AATAATAATAAAACACCCGCATTTATTATTGCTCTTTTTGAATAAAGTCCACATTTTTCACTGCATTTTCTTCACTCCTTTCCTTATCTTCCTCATCTCTCGCATTAATTTTTCCACCATGGATTCTTACGAAGCTACCAAGCTTGTTTTCTCCAGAATCAAAAGCTTTGACCCTCAAAATGCTTCTAAAATCATGGGTTATCTCCTCATTCAAGACCATGGCGAGAAGGAGATGATTCGTCTAGCTTTTGGTCCCGAAACTCTCATTCAAAATCTCATCTTTAAAGCCAAAACCCATCTCGGAATTCCCTCAAATGCAGCTCCTTCACCAAGAATCAGAAACAATGGAGTGTCTTCTGGCTTTGATATCATTAACCCATCTTCGCCTTCTTCTTCTTCAGCTCCCTGGCAACTTTCCGGCCTCTCTGCTAGCCCTCGTTCGAACAGTTCTTCACTTTCTTATGCTAGTATTGTGAATGGAACTACCAATGCCGCAGTTTCTGAATCTTTATCGTCGTCTGCATTTCCGTATTACAGTGATAGTAAATACTGTAATAGTAACAGTTATGGTGATGTTATTGACGAGTTTCTGCTTCAAGATCATCTCTCGTTTCTTAACGAGTCAAAAGCGGATGAAGTGTTCGACCCAATGTCTGAAATAGCTATGAGTCCGAGCGGATATACTGATGCTCAGTCGCACAGACGGAGTTTATCTGTTCCTGGCGTGTCTTTCGGATCCGATGATGCGAATTGCTTCCTTGGATGGAAGCAATGCTTGTATTTTGCTAAAGGGTTTTGTAAAAATGGAAGTAGTTGCAAGTTTCATCACTGTGACTCAGCTGATGCTGCAACAGCAACCATTGTTGGGTCGCCAAGTAAGGTTAATGAGTTTGAACAGTGTCAGGAATTACTAAGATCAAAAGCTTCACAGCAGCGTAAACTTGCTGTAGCTTCACAGTTTATGGGTTCTGTTTCTTTTCCTTACAACGAGTGCATGAATTTCCTTTTGCATCAACAAAACGACACCCAAAGGTCTGTACGATGAAGTTCAGTTGAGACCCTTTTGGTTTATATTTTATTATTTTGTTTTGATTTCATTTTGGTATTGTAATGCTTTCTTGCAGATCGGCTGCAGCAGCAGCATTGATGATGGGGGATGAGTTGCACAAGTTTGGAAATTGTAGGCCTGAGAGGAATGATTTCTCCACAATGGGAGGAGGATCTGTGAATCCAAGTTCTAGACAGATTTACTTGACATTTCCAGCTGATAGTACATTTAGAGAAGAAGATGTTTCAAATTACTTCAGGTAATTAACTGATTCATTGTTGTTAGAGTTTCATTGTTCATATATCTGAATGTAGAATCTTAACTGAGAAGAATTTTATGTATTTTGTACGGTTTTTGTAGTATTTATGGGCCAGTTCAAGATGTGAGGATACCATACCAGCAGAAAAGAATGTTTGGATTTGTTACTTTTGTCTATCCAGAGACAGTGAAGCTCATATTGGCTAAAGGGAATCCCCATTTTGTGTGTGATTCGCGTGTTCTTGTTAAACCTTACAAGGAGAAAGGCAAAGTCCCTGAAAAGTAAGGCGCTATTAATTTCTTCTTTGTGAATTTCTGTTGTTTTTTTGTGTTGCCCGCTTCCTACATTGATATTTTGTTAAATTTCATAATTTCAGAAAGCAACAACATCAACAACAAATGGAGAGGGGAGAGTATTCAGCTTGTCCGAGTCCGTCCGGACCATTTGATTTTCACTTTGGTAAGCAAATAAACAAGCAGTATCATCTTCCATTGTTTTGCCCAAATTCTAGTGCTATCAGTTAAAACTTTATTTCTGCATAAACTTAGGAGGAAGAATGTTTAACAGTACCCAAGAGATGTTGTTGAGGAGAAAATTAGAGGAGCAAGCTGATTTGCAGCAAGCCATTGAATTACAAGGGAGAAGACTAATGAATCTGCAACTTCAGTTAAAAAATAATCATCATCAATTCCATCATGGTTTGTCAAATGGATCTCCCGTAGCCTCACCAACTCTTTCTCACACCCCAAACAGCCAGACCCGTGTTTTTGGGCCTGAAGGCACTGATGAAGGAGTCCCACCAGAAGGTTAAACAATCTGTTTCTGTTCAATACTGTTATAAATTTGGTTTCATAATTTAAAAAATCCTGAAGTTTCATTGTGGTTAACGTCCATTTTTTGCTTCAGAGAATGATGGGAGCCCAGTTACAGGTTCTCAAAATGCTGTTCCAGCTGATGCTGATAATCAGTTGCAGCAGGAAGTGAATTCAACTTGCAATCACAATAATAACGATGACAGCAATGATAGTGATAAGGAGGAGAAGTCTAACACTGAAGAAAATGACATCCACGAAAGGTAAAAGCTTCGTTTTTGGGATGTAGATATTGATTAGTAACAATAGTAATCACCATATTTGTGCTCAGATTCTATTCATTTTCTGCTGCATTTTGCTTTAGCTGATCATCTGAGCTCAATTAATTTTTTTTTTTTTTTTGGCTTTTTCATGTGGCAGTTTAGAGTACATCCTCCCTGATAACCTTTTTGCATCTCCTAAGAAATCAACTGGTGGTCATTTTACCGTCTTCTCCTGTGCTTCAGCGGAGATTGATGAGAAGAATACAAGTTCAACTGCATCTACTAACAACAATTCAAAACTTCCCTCTTCTCTCAATATGGCTTCACTTCAGTCGTGTATCCTTCAAATGTCCAGGTACTGCTACTACTCTTCATGCTGTAGCATACCCATGTGTTCTTTTACTCCTAAGAAATGATAATATTTTTAATTGTTTGGTTGTTTTTACAAAATAACTAAAATGTTGTAAGTTGTTTTCAACCACTTGAAAATGCTATTTGAATACAAACCATAACTTTTCCCACACAACTACTATTTTACTCATTTCAAAGCACTACCAAACATGATTTCAGATTTTGAAAACAACATTTTCAAAACAATACCAAATGCATCTTTTAATTGTTAGTGACATTTAATAAATGAATATCGGATTTTGCTAATAGGTTTTCTTCTGGGCATGGAACAATTGGCATGTAGTTGCCAAAAAGTAAGAATGGGCAGCAATGGGGGGATTGATTTTGCCAGGGTAAGAACCCATTATTATTTTTTACATATTTTGAATCTTGTCAGCACATCACATGCATACAACTTACAAAATTTCTAGTCAAATGGGATTCTTATGTAAATGTTTGGTTGTTTTGCTTTCCATCTTAGCAGAAACATTTGAAGCATATGCAAAGAAGGAAAGGAAATTCCTCTAGTTGTATAGCCAAAACCACCATACCCACAAGAAAGAAAAAGATCAGTAGACAAAATCTCAAGAAGATCATCACCATCATCAATACATACTACTTATAATCCATACATATATAAAATAATTGCATAGGTAAAAGGACAGATGAACTGATTTATGAGAGGGGGGTCTCTCTCTCTCTCTCTCTCTCTCTCTCTCTCTCTATAGGTGAGTTTTCTGGACCACACAATTAATATATATATATATATATATAGCTAATAAAAAAACAGTCTTGTATTAATTTATTTACTGCCTATGATCTTATTGTAATTTACTGGTTTTCCTTCAATCTTTGCCTCCATTTAAGGTAGAAAAAGGTAGGTATCAGTTAGTTCAAGAGATCTGGGATTCGAGTCCAGCTCACATTAGAATTAAGATGGGGTTTCATTTAGCTTATGTACCTATTTGAATAAAGAATAGAAAGGAGTAAAAAAACTGCATATCTATACTTCACTCTGTGTACAGAATTTGACCCAGCAAGTTTTAACTTCTATATTGATTTGGAGATCCAGAAAGAAAAAGAAAGTGGAGGATAAAAGCTGTAACTCTGCCATTTTTTGAGTTTTTTTTTTCTTACTCTTGTTATTTTAGTATCTGCCATCCATTAGATTATGAACAGGCATATCAAGAAGAAAGTGCAAGAATTTTTTTTTTTTGAAGAAAAAAAATAAAGTGGTAAAGAAAAATTTGTTCTTTCATGTGATTAAAGTTTACTTTAGAGGAGTCTCTTGTCTCATTTTGTGGTTTCGTTTAGGTGGACAGCAGTGACTTGGGGCCACAGCCTCACATGGGTTCTAACAATATTTTATGAAAATTGGCATCTGGGTACCACTCCTTTCATTTTCAGTCTTTTAACCTCTTTCTGATTTTTAAAACATTTGTTTGTGTTTTTTTGTTTTCATTTTTTTTTTTGGGTGTTTTGTGTTGCTGCTGTGCCCTTGTGTTCTGTTCTGGCAACAGTTCTAAATTATTCTGCAGGGTCTACATGTGCCCCATTTTCTGCTCCTCTGTCTACTTCCTTGCCCTCCCACTACATTTAAATTTGGCCCCTCACCATGCAATAATGCATAGCTTCTGTTTAGTTTTTGTTGGTGGTCAAGGAACCTTACGTGTTTTTGATCATAAAGATCATACAAATCATGGAAATTGTTTTGTTATATGGATGCAAAATTCTAATAATGTCACTAACGTTCACTTTATAACATTAAACGTCACACTTTTAATATGAAACATTATATTAATAACATCAAGTATTAACTTACAATAAAATGCAATACGATGTAAGAAATCATTTGGTTGCGGCAAAAGTTTATGTTAATATGTAAGTTTATGAAAATTACATAACTTAATTGGTTAAGATGTCAAAATCTTGCAATCATAATGTCAAGCTAAATAGCTGGCCACCTCAATACAAAAGTCTTTATTCATTCATTTTTCTTTTATATATATTTGAGTATTGATAGCAATGTAGTTGTCATATTGTCTCAATCAAAATGATTAGCCAAGCAAAGTTTCTAATAAACATTCTATTGTGGGTTATAAGGGCAAATTGCACCCATCAAATCAATTTCTCCCAAAATCTATTTAACTTTAGTGGGGTTTCAATTACATTGAATTTGGTGGGCTTTTCTTTTTAAAACAATTTGGGGTCTATAAACAGAATGCTTTGTATCCATTTAAATTTCCTAGTCAGGTTCTTATTTTATATCAGAATATGTAAATATTATGGCAAATTTATACACAACTCTACATTCCCAAAATACACACACTCTACAAAGTAGAAAGAAAGGGAATTTAAACTCTCTTAGTAGCAAGACTATTCATTTTGTATTAAAATTTAAAATGCTTTATGAATTAGATTTAGCCATAGTTATTGACTCATTGAGCTAGACTATAAATTTATTAGCCCAATAAAAATTTTCAAAACCATTTTTTTGGATTCATATACTCTCTCAGCCCAGCCCAGCCGGTCCATTATTTAATATTATTTATATTATATACTATACATAGAGTATATCTTTAAAATTAATTAATTAGAAGTAATAAATTAATAATAAAAAAAAAAAGAATGCAATCATGTATAATGTATAAATACAAATTTAAGTTAATTTTTATTTTTGCTAATATAAAATATCTCAAATTTTAAAATTTTAAATTCTTTATTCGTGTCTTTAATTAATAAAATGAATATCGAATGTATCAAAAAATTAACGATTTATTATAATATTTTTTTATTTTTTAAATTTAATAAATTTTAATTAATATTATATATAATAGTGATTATTTTTTAAAAATGCAATTGTTGAATTGATTTTAGAAAATACTTCTAGAATATTCAACACCTTATTATTATTTTCTAAAATGAAAGAAAAAATAAGTGAATATTCTACAGTGAGAGGATATTTGATTAATAAAGAGGAGCACAGCACAGCACAGCACATCAACCAGTTGATGGGACCTCACTGTAATTATAACTCGATTGATTGTTAAATGCTGAGTCAGATTGACTTTGACCCATCATCATATATTCAATTTTAAGTGGATAATTACATATAGGTCTTTAATTGTTTCCTATTTTACAAATTAAACCATAATTTTTCCATATATAACAAATAAGTCCCTATTTCATACTATTAAAGTAACTAAAATATTATTTGCTGTTAGGTTACACGACTCTACTCTAATACTACTGCAAGCAAGGGTCAAGATTCATTATCATATGATCTTTACTTTCCTCTCCACCTCACCTTAAGGTGTATGTACTCATCACTCACACACAATTTTATTAAATGTATTTTAATTTTTGAGGCTATGGACTCAATCGCTAATTATTATTGAAGAAACCTAATAACTTTATATATTTAAAAATTGTAATAAATTAATTTTATTAAATAAAATTAATAGTAAGTATTACAATGTAAGTACTAAACCCTAATTAAAATTTGATATAATAACATCTATATCTCTATATTTTATATATTTATAAATAAAAATTAATATATTTATTTATATAAAATAGGTCCATAAATTTTATTAAAATACTCTTTAATATGAAGTTAAATGTAAAAGTATCATTTTTATATATTTTATATTTAAAATTTAAATAACTTAATATTTATATTCAGATCTCAAGTAAAAAATTAATCGAATCTTTGGGTATTTAACGAGATCAAAGATATCAAAATATTTGGTTAAAAGTAAAAAATTGAAGGGATGTGGATGATATTATCCCATTAAATTTTCAAATCTAACATCACAATCACACCCTGTATTACAGGATGAGTGTGTGTCAGCAGATAAAAAAGTTACGAGAACTTTCAGTATTTTAACCCCTGCAGCAGCAATTATTAAAATATTTATAATTTAATTGTAAAAAGAAAAAGAAAAAGCAGAAAGCAGAAAGCAGAAGCACTTGCTTTGAGTGAAGTGATTCTCACACGCTCTCCTCTCTGTTACAGACTTTTCTACACTACTTTATTTAGAATATGAGTTAGCTCATGGATTCTGACATTAACATCTTCTAATTTTATTTGAATAATTACATATCAACCCCTAATTTATTCTATAATTTCTTAAATAAATATTAACTCATCCTTTATATCAATTAGGGTCTTCAACTCTATTAAATTTATTAAAATACCCTTGTTTATTTTTAAATTTTCACTTCATTTCTCTCTTAACTTGACTTTAAAAATTTTATCTACTAAAATAATTATACAATTTTTACTAAATAAACAATAATTTTTAATTAAAAACTCTACTTATAAAATTTTTATTAATACAAAATTTACTTCAAAAGGTTATACCGAACAAATTTTTCACTATTAAATTACAATATTAAAGGGGTAATTTAATTATTTTAATAGGACGACGATCTATTTGATATGAATAAATAAATTATATTTTTTAAAAACATTAAAAAGAATTTTGAGACTCAAGTATTATTATCCTATTTTTATTGGTTTATTTTGCAAAATATTTTAGAGAGGAGTGAGTGTTCATATGATTCTCTTTTGTGCACAGTTCTCAGTGCCCTCACTTCCCCTCCCCATAAAAATAAATTAAAATAATGCCTATTTCTATGATTTTTTTTTATTATTTAATATAAATTTTGGGTTTCAATTATTTTTTACTTCAAGAAAATTATAATATATATATATATATAATTACTTTATGAACATGGGTTTATCAGCTTTTTGTTCTAATTAAATAATCTATCGGCTGTGGTTATCAATTTGATTTTATTAGTTGAGACTTTAAGAGGTTTGTTCCTCAACACTTGATGGATTGTTTTATTTATTTTTAATACATAATTTTGATAAAATGAGATTAAGTGACAAATAAACCCATTTTAACCCAATATTTTAAAGGTTAAAACACGAGTAAATAAACTTAAATATACTCATAATATTGATCGTTACATTTTTATTTGTTTGGTTTCTTTTACTTAACACTTATTTAATATATTTTTTATCTTAATGTTATAATATTTCAATAATTTTTTAAACATATTTTAATTTTTATTAAGTGATTTATCATTTATCAATTCGAAAATTACTATTCAAATTTTGAATAAAAATTTTAGAGTATAATATTACTCTATAATTTAACATTAAATTATATCAAAATATTATTTTTAATAGATTTTTACTTATAAAATAAACATATTTATCAAATATTATTTAATTAGGATGCATAAATTTAATAAGAATCACATATTATATATATATATATATATAATTTTTTAAAATAAAATCCTTTTCATATATTTTTTACTCTGCATACCAAACCAAACGTGGCCTTACTGTTTGACATTTAAGTTTAACCCTAAAAGTGAAAGAGATAAAAATGAAAGCAGATGTTACAGTGTTGAATGTTTGACTCTCTCTCTCTCTCTCAGTCTCTGTCATACTTAGCCCGCTCTCTTATTAGTTCAAAACCCTACCCAGCCAAAAACAAAAAACAAAAACAAAAAAAAAAAAAAAAGCACTACTAGAAAACTCGTGTTTACTGGCAACAAGAAAACAAAACACCCCTCTGAAAACAAAAGTTGTGAGTCTTTCCATGCTCTCTACACCAACTCAAATAACCAGAAACATCTTCCTGTAAAACTAAGAAGAAAAAGAGAGAGAAAAAATGGATGAATTTGATGCAACAAGCATGTTGTTCAATAGAATCAAAAGCATAGACCCAGAGAACGCTTCGAAAATCATGGGTTACCTTCTCATACAGGACGTTAAGGAGAAAGATTTGCTTCGTTTAGCCTCTGGTCCGGAAACCCTTTTGCAAGCTTTAATTTTTAGAGCAAAAATCCATTTGGGACTTTCTTCGAACATCATATCTACACCTACTTCTCCTTCACCGAACCCCTTTTCGAGGTTCAACAGTAATACCAACAACACAAACAACCATGTTAAGAATAACCCATTTGCACAAGTATCTCCTAGAATCACTAACAATGGGTTTCTGGATTTTGCAAAAAACTGTCCTTTATCTGACCCAAAATCGAGTCCTTTTCTTTCTTTTGACAATATACGTTCCGGGTCTTGTTTGGTACCTTCGGTTTCACATATAAAAAATGATGTTGTAGGTGATAGTGGAAATAGTAGCGGTAATAGTGGTAATGATTTCATGGAAGAGCTTCAATTCAATGATTATCTTTCTTTTCTTGACGAGTCCTCAAAAAATGAGGACTTTATTGATTCTAGGGGCCAATTTAGTTGTGAGGTTAGCAACTGGGGTCAAGATTTGAACAATGGAGATATCCATTTGCACAGAAGGAGCTTCTCAGCGAGTGATGTTTGTCTTGGTAATGAAGATGCAGGTTTTAGTGTTGGGTATAGGCCTTGTCTTTACTTTGCTAGAGGCTTTTGCAAGAATGGTGACAATTGCAAGTTTGTTCACGGTGGTTTTGGCGATATTGTCGATGTAAATGGTATTATTGTTGGTTCTCCTAACAAAATGGACGGTCTTTACTTGCAGCCTGAAGAGATGATGAGAATGAAGGCTGCACAGCAGCAAAGGTTGGCTGCCTCACAGTTTGCAGCTGGGGTTTCGCCGTTGCCTTATGATAAATGCATGGATTTGCTTTTGCAACACCAAAATGACCCCCAGAGGTATATTGAAGACGACCCACTTTGCTTATTTTTGTTAGCCTGAGTTGTGTATAAATTCTCTTGATGCAACTTCATTTTGTTTTGGGGATTTAGGGTAAAATGACCTCCGAAAGGTATGTTAGGGATGACCCATATTTTATTTTGTCTTAATTTGTTGCTATATACAGTGTCTGCATAAATATACAGACAGTTTATTTGAGTTTGTTTTATTGGTTGTAGGTGTTATTTTGGTGGGATTGTAGTTTCAGTGGTTAATGAACGGAACTTTCATCAACACATCTTTGCTTATGTGATGCATGAAGGTTTTTCTTTTGAGGTTGGTTTAGTATTGATTGTTAACTAGTATTGTTTTGGTGGTGATTTGATATATTGCAGAGCCACTGCAGCAGCGGTGATGTTGGGAGATGAATTTTACAAATTTGGCCAAGGCCGACCAGAGAGGAATGACTTTTTAGCAATGGGATTGGCAGAGAAGGTGAACTCGGCAAATAGACAGATTTACTTGACATTCCCAGCTGATAGCACTTTTAAGGATGAAGATGTTTCAAATTACTTCAGGTAACTTACCACACTTGTGTGTAAATCAGTTTAAGAATCATGCTTTTAATTTATTGTCAACATCAATTACTTTTTTGTCCTAGTATGCAAGGGACTAGGTGTTTGAATTTGATTATGATATCATGTTTTATTGATATAGTGCTGCATCAGAACGATAAAAAAAATCTTTACTTGTTTGCTGCTGAGAAGTTTCAATATTATTGCCATTTGTATCTCTCAATGTAGCACGGATTAGTAATGAGGCTGAAGCCATTGTAGTCTGGGACCTTAGTCTGTTATTTTTGGCTCATTTTTGCTGTAATGTGATATTAGTTTCCACTTTTGAACTTCCAAGTCCTCGTAGAGCGCTTCTGTTGTTGACACACATGCTTGTTGCTGACACGAGAGATGCATTGCATTTCAAGGGTGGTACCTGGATGAAAGTTAGTATTTAGGATCTCACCTGAATTTTAACTTCTTGGCTAGGGCAAGCAATCTTGGTAGAGGCATTGATGTGGTATTATAAATATATACTCATGTTAATCTGTGCTTCATGTTGTGAAATTGTTGTTCTGCATATCATTTCTAGTGGCAATTCAACTTTATCCTCTTAGTTTCTCCTTAATCAGATAGCTGTTGATACCAAAAATTATTTAGGTTTGCAACTGTTGTAATTTGTTATATATGCCAATAGTTCTCAGTGGTATAGTTGATTACATATGGCCTTCATTGTTGATGCTTTTTGTGTTTACCTTCCGCTGCTGTCCATATTTCTAAATCTGAGTCTGCATATATCCTTCTTTTAGTCTTCCACTATGATTGCAATAAGCCTCTGACTCAGGCGGCTATTTACTACATTTTTCTTTGTGATAACTATTTAAGACCATTCTAACTAATTCATCCATCTAGTACTTCATTGGACATGCAGAACTATCTTTAGGTTGTATGACC
The DNA here is from genome assembly GCA_035584115.1 of Cedrela odorata. Classification (NCBI taxonomy): domain Eukaryota; kingdom Viridiplantae; phylum Streptophyta; class Magnoliopsida; order Sapindales; family Meliaceae; genus Cedrela; species Cedrela odorata. Next base: position 1,978,140 of record JAXCLQ010000005.1, on the reverse strand, counting down.
TACCATTATCTACTTCCTAGCGTATAACACCTGCCAGTTAACTTTACAAGTCTCTTAAATTTCTACGCGGTAGAAGACTAAGTTATTAGATAAAAGTATTAAAAAGCCCAAAAGTTGATTAATAACTAATCAAACACATTAGTTAACATCATTTTTGTGCCGAAGCTGTGCTATGGTACATTGCTTTCCCCCAGAAGACTTCAATGTATAATTCTCCATGACTATTTCAAGTCTCTGCATCAACATTGCCATGAGAAGAGAGCTTAATTTTTTTTTTTTTTTTATATTTTCATTGTCATTGTCATTGACTTAAATTTTAAATTTCATTGGTGTAATTTGAAATAGAGAAATTTTTCTAAGTTGGTCTCTCTTTTTTTTCCCCACCTTTTTTAAGCATTTTTGGACCAGTGCAAGATGTAAGGATCCCATACCAGCAGAAGCGAATGTTTGGGTTTGTTACGTTTGTCTACTCAGAGACTGTGAAACTCATTTTGGCCAGAGGGAACCCTCATTTTATTTGTGATTCGCGTGTGCTTGTCAAGCCCTATAAGGAAAAAGGAAAAATTGTGGACAAGTATGGTGTTCTCTCTCATTTTCTATTTCATTCTGTCTTGTCCTCATTCTGCATTGATGTTAAAAATTGTTAATTTAATCATTGCAGGAAGCAACAGCTTGAGAGGGGAAATATGTCACCATGTTCAAGCCCGTCAGGGGTAGATTCTAGAGATCCGTATGATCTTCACTTTGGTAAGTGAAGAAGAAACTATGTATATCCCTGGCACTGACCAGTTTGTTGCGTTCGTTTCAGGAAGAATATGTTGAAAGGGGAATGCTTAACCTTTTTTTGTGACGATATCTTGGCATTTCTTTGTATTTCTTCATTCTTATTATTATTAAATATGTAATTCATCTCTCGTTCTTTCCTTCCAGGAGCAAAGATGTTGTACCACTCACAGGAATTAATGTTGAGAAGAAAATTAGAGGAGCAAGCTGAGCTGCAGCAAGCTATTGAATTCCAAAGGAGAAGGCTTTTGAATCTGCAACTGCCCAATTTGAAGAACCACTCTATTCACCATCACCAGCGTAGTCTATCAGTGGGCAGTCCCATTACCTTACCTGCTCATACTGATGTCAACCAGAATGTTATTCTTCCATCTGTTGGTATCAATCAAGATGTCGTAGAAGGTCAGTGAATGGTTTTGTCGTTAAATATTTGCTTATCAATCAAAAGTTGGAGAACATTTTTAATTTGTAATTTGTGGTGGCTGTCATAGTTGATAACTCAACTGCCAACAAATCCTCCAATATCACTGCTGCTACTGAGCAGCACTCTCAGTCAGAAGTGAACGCAGCTTGCGTTCTGAACAATGGTAGTAATGATACCAAGGAGGAGAGCCCCAGACCTGAAGGGTGTAATCTCCATGAACGGTTTGAATTTTACCATATATATATATATGATTTTTGTTTAAATCCTGTTATATACTGCATTAGTTCTTCTAGGTTTCTGGTTTTGTCTTTCTTCTATTTGAGCTTCAGTCTCATTTTCTTTATCCTTTTGTTCCTTTCAGAACTCACGGGAGCAGCATTGAGCACAGTCTTGCTCTTAACCTCTTGGCTTCTATGAGAAAGTCAGCTGAGGGTCAGACCCCCAACTTATCCATTTGTCCAGAAGTCGATGGAAGCAGTGGAATCTCGGTTACTCCATCCTCTTCTGAAAATAACCCAAATATGCCCACCACCTCTGCCACTGAAGTGGCTTTGCATTAATTTATTTCCTTTCAATGCCAAGGTCTGCTACTGCTTTGTCATTATAAATTATTTCCAGCTATGATTATAACATTACAAGGTAGTTGGTTCTCATTTAGATAATATATTTTTTTTGTTGTTTCCTCAGGTTTTATGATGGGCATGAAGCTATTGTAATGTAGGTAATAAAGGTAAGCATGCTTGCTGTGACAACTGTAATTATAAGTTTTCCAAAATTTGTTGTCAAATACTATGTTTCTAATGTTGGGTTGTTGTATCTTTATTCATGCAGAAAAGTAGAGAAGCATATACAAAGATGAAGAATCCTCTAGATGTATAGCCAAATTATACCTGCACTGAAGAGTAGATCAATAGAGAATCTGGCAACTAAATTGCCAGCATCTCCATCAATACAATACTACTAACAACAAATGCATATTGGATACGTAAAGGATAGATGAACTAATTGTGAGAGTAGGGCTTTTCTCTTTTTCTACTTTTTACTTCTGTAGGTGTGTGCTGTACCGCACAGACTGAAAACTCAAGACTATGAAACTCTTATTGCATAATTATAAAAATACAACTTTGTTCTTTTATCATCCTTTTTTGTGTTCTTTTGAAGTAGGTAACTGAGTAAAAAGTGAACTATCTTTATAGAAGCAGATGGAAGAATATTGAAGGAGCTGAAAATTTTGGTTTTTAATAGTTAAGTGCAAGGGCTTCTAGCACTTTTTTTGGCTTTTTTTGTTTATATAGTAATGACAGTATTTTATGTTCTGCTAGATGATAAAACAGTCTTAAGTAATATAGTTTTAGATGTATAAAAAAGTTGGTAGAAAAAAATGCTTTTCTTTTTTCCTTCTTTTTATGCTATCAAACTATTTTGTCTCGTTTTTTTGTCATAGGACCACATGTGGGGTAAAGACCACCATCACATGGGTGCTGACATTATAAAAAATATGGTACCAGACTACCAAACTTCTTTCCCTTTCAGCTGCTGATTGATTTGTTTGTTTTTTGAATCTTTGTTTTTATTAGTGCTTAGGCTCTGACATAGTTTAAAATTATAGTACTTTTACATGTGCTGCATTTGATGCTTCTTTTGCTACACAGCTATAAAACAATTTCCCTCCCACCCAACATTTTTCAAGTTGGTGTATGTATATGAAACTGTACTTGGGTCTCTTTCTTTCTACTTAGTTATCTTAGATAATAAGGTTATTACATTAGCGGAAAGATAAGATGAGCTGTTGAATTAGTGTATGAATTGTTTCGTGTCATCAGTAACCCTTTTTTTGACAGAGAAATTTTCTGTTTAAAGTTTGTACACAGAAAGTTGCATAGCTGTCCCTGTTATTTAGTCTTTTTTTAAAAAAAATAAAAATTACCTGCTTTGATTGGAAAGTGAAATGGATATCAAATTGGATATTTTAGAGAATGTGGAGGACCACCATTGTTGACTGGTTAATAGCAAATTAAGTGTAATGCATATACTCTGCTGGTTTCTGGGTTTTAGGTGGTAGCATTGACTCCTGCTTGTTGTGATGTTCACATCTCCAGTTTCTGTGGCAATAAAAACAATTTGATACAAATAAAATTAATTTATTTCAATTCTGCTTGGCAAAAATTGCTAATTGACAAATTCAGGTTTATGTTTTTGTTGGGGCAGCCTGTGACAACACATTTTTTTTACCCAAATTCTTATAAAAGCTTTAAATCGTTAGATCAAAGCACTTTTAAGAGTTGATATCACATTTATTTTTTGTATTTAATTTACTAATGTTGTTCTAATCAAATTATAAAATGATTTCAATTGTTATAAGATAATAATTCCTTTGCCATCAAATCAGCTACGCTGTCATTGTAGCATCATAATGCATAATAGAATGCAAATTCTATTGTAATTATTGTAAGATAAATGGTTCCCTTGCAATCATTCTCAGTAATAAAATCTTAAAAGGATTTGTGTTTCCAATCATTCATTGGTTTGAACTTAGCCTTGATGATCTCTTAAATTAAGGAAATATGTAGCAACTTTTGGCAGCACTTGTAGCCTTAATCACTGAAATTTTGAATGTGAAAAGAGCGAAGTGGCTAATGGAATTACAAAGCAAAAAGCAAGAATAAACTAGAGAGGTGAGTACCTTGCAGATATTCTTTGCTATATGTTTGATGTTTCCCCAAGTACAAGAACTTGTAGAAAAGCTCATAAATTCAGTGACTGACACAAAAAGTTGATAGTATTGACTTGTTACATTATATTTTATGATGGAATAATGCTATACATCACAAATGAGTATATGTGCGGAGATTTGACTGATTCTTGAGTGGATGACGCCCGAGAGCGAGGTTAGAATTCATAGAAACCTCGTGCACAAAGACATCGATTGATAGTAAGTGACGGTGATCAATAATCCCAAAAGATTATGAAACTTTTGGAAGCAGATTTCCAAGTTAAAGATTGAAGGCAAGCAGAATTATTTGCCCAAATTTGATTCCTTACTACTGCTCTATGATGGCTTGATCCTTTGGTTTCAGTTTGCATGCCAAATGCCATGATTTTCAGTGCACTGAATAGCTTTCTTAGAATTTTCTTGAGTGAAATTTTGCCCAGATTTTGCTAATTTTTGCCATAATTCCTGAATTGGGTTGGGCTCTTTAGATAATTCTTGTTTTTGCATGCATTTGATTTACATTCAAGGGTCATTGTTTAATTGATCCTTGTAGTTTTTGAATGTTACATTTAAGTCCACAAATTTATCACTTATAACAAATAGATTCT
>JAXCLQ010000005.1:1944607-1965100 GCA_035584115.1 Cedrela odorata | reverse complement strand
ATTTACAGAGATGTATTTAGAGAAATGATGATACGAAACATCTCTAAATACTAGATTTTTTATAAATTATTATTTTATAACGATACAGTTTCAAAATTATTTTACTATAGTAAATTATGTTTATGCTGATATTCTTTCAAAGTTAATTTTTATCATAGTAAAAAAGTTTATGCATGATGTGTTTTTAGTTATATGATGATACCGGTCTTAAAATGATTTTATTACAGTAGATTGTGAATATGACTTTGATTTTAAATTTTGAGATAAATTCATTTACAGCAGAATTTAGTTTTTATTTTGGATATTTTATTACATTACGATATCCATTCACTGTGTTCTTAGGACTCACTCCCTCTCACATTCTCAGTTTTGCAAGTTAGACAATTATTTAGAAAGAAAAGAAAAATATTTTAGTACAGCGAAGACATAAACAGAGGACAACACTGTAGTCACTAGGACAACATGAGTTCATCGTACATCAAGAGTCTTGTATGGTTTAACAAATAGTGCATTGTGAAATTTTGCTTAAATCAAGACTTATATTACTATACATTTATGCGTTGTAAATTTGTAAATATTTTATTTATGCTCCAATTGGATTTAATGCTTTATGTGTTTTTTTGCATAATATTACATTGTTGATTTAGTTTTAATAACAGTGCATATATATCATACATACAAAAAGAAAGGTTTAGGGTGACAGTGGAATTCATCACTTGTCGGTAGTATCTTCGGATATGGGGGTGTTACAAAATCGTACAAATTGAATCGATTCAATTATTTTAAAATTTTTATTAATATTTTATTTTTATTATTTTAATTAATAAATAATGACTCATTTAAATTTAATTAGTATAAAATTTTAGAAAATAAATTTTATTTTTGAGTTTTTTTTCAATTTAGTTCAAACCATTAAACATAATTGAATCAAACTGATATTTGTCAGTTAGGTTCAATTTATAATTTACTATTGGTTTAGATTAGTTTAAGTCAAATCAAAATAGACAATTTTAAATTAGTTTGAAATCTAACCTAAACTGAACCAAATCGAAGATGTCCCCCTAATTGAAATGCTATCATTCAAATGTTAGTTATTATGAAATTTACTTCAATAATCAAAGATATTGATTATAATTATGAAAGAAAATGATAACATATTCTCTTAATCCATTATTCTTCTCCATCAATATATCTTAACAATTATATAAATGAAATTCTTAGTACTTTAATTAAGGATACATACAAATTTGATAGAGTTTAATCTTGTGATACTCCTCTTCCCGCTGAATTGATATTCATATAGGCAGCAAAGCAAAACAATTGCGTTTTATTGAGGTTATATATCTGCTTAAAAAGATTTCCAAATAATTAGTTCATGAATTCTAAGGGAAAGACAGCTTCGGCAATGGTTTTCCTTTCAATTTAGATTCTTTCTTCTTGTTTCCCTTCCATTTTTCTCGAGAATCATTAGCATTGTTTTGATAATAGATACTAGTGTTAGTGTTGAAGACTTTAGCTCTCATTTGAAATTTATTGTGATCAGTTGGAGTCTTACATCGATTGATTAAAGGAATGTCATTGAATTTAAATATAGGAAGGGTTCCTCCACCTAATAACTCTATACATTGATTGGTAAAGGGAATGTTATTGAATTTAAATATAGGAAGAGTTCCTTCACCTAATAGACTAGTCTTTTGGGTTGAATACTTACTCATATTTCTAATGCAATATTGACTTCTTTCAATCAAAAACAAGAAGCCATTAAAATGAACTATGATTCCTCCTAACCTAACTTTTTAAATATCTTATACCACACTTATATTAATAACAATGAACAACTAAAATATTATTCTTTTACCTTCTTATTAAATATAAAGTATATTTATGATTAAAATGTTGTGATTTGAAATTTCTATTGCAGTGAAATGAATCATTAGAGATCAAATATAATATAAGAGAAAAAATAGTTCTTCTTAACTAAGGATCCGTTTGGTATAATTTTATAAATAAAATTTTTGAAGTTAGATATTATATTAGTATAATTTTTAGTAAAAATTATATAATTAATGATAAGTTTTTAAAAATTATATTACACTAGAAATGAAATAAGAGTATTTAAGATAATTTAACATTTAAAAAAAATTAAAAATTAAAAACTCAAATTCATCATGCTTTCAAATGAAGTAGAAATATATTGGCAGCAAATATAATCTTAATAAGCACTCTTGATTGTAGGTTTGAATTTTATTTAGACAAACTCACAGGGAGAATTCTTATTGATACTTCATGCATAAATACATGTGCACTAGGCACTCTCCTTTATTTAAACTTGTAACAACAACGTTTAATTTGATTCTTCAAACACTCTTTTAAAGAAAACTCAATTGATATTTGGGCTGTTTATTAGGCAGAAACAGACCAAAATTCTGCTCAACTCCAGCTTCCTTCAGGTTCTCATCAAACATGGCGAACAAATACGTTTCCACAGCCTGTCCCGGCTTCTTCGGTGTCCCTCCCTTCACATGATTCACCAAATTCCTATAATAAGTCCCTGCATTTTCCCTCGTTGCCGCCTTCCCGCCGGCAGACGGCCACCCACTTTCCGACACAACAATCTTCAAATTCGGCGCGCCCGCCTTCTCCAGGGCCGCATAAACAGAATCCAGCAACGCATCAAACAGATTCCTGTACCCATATTTCCCGTCCTGAACTACCACTGCCGGCGACGTAAACAACGCGAAAGCGAGACCGACGCGTTCAGGGTCGTCAGCGTGGCTGAAGTATGGGTAAACATTCGCCAGAAGTGGCGCTTCGTTTTTTGCCAGGAATTGTAAGATGGGTTTTATGTGCAAACTTGCTGGGTCACTGAAGAATCCCTTCGACGGAGGGGAAGAACCTCCTAGCAAACTGGTGTCTATCGCCGTTGAAACTTTAACCTGCGCCTGTAAATTTGCAGCTGATATTGCACTCTGAACGTTCTGCATTGCGGGCAGAACGAATTTAGCTTCTGCATCAGAAGGGTGGATTTCATTTCCTACGGCAATGTACCGGAACTTGACGCCTGGAGAGTAGGCATTGACGTTTTTCTGAACCCAATCGCTAGCTGTGGCGGCGTTGGAGAGGGATTGGAGGCTGGATTTCGGGACGTCCAGTATGAGTTCTATGTTGGAACCTTTGAGGGCTTGAAGAGTAGCAGGATCCGGATCGTATAGCCGCATTCTGCTAATGCCATTTGATTTGTACAAATCTATAGCTTCAACTTGCTTGGGTAAACTTGCACCGTTTCTTCCGTAGCATACGCCAATGGATTGCGTACCTGTATTCAAATTGCAAGCATTGGTTAGTTTCAAGTACAAGAGCTAGTGCAAATATCTTGCTAGTCATGAAGTAATACACATTACCAATATTAGAAAAAAAAAAAAAAAAACGCCTCTATCTCTGAGTCTGCAGTTTACAAAATAAGAATTTAAAATAATGCAATATTGAGTCGGATTAGTATGTTGTAAAGACCTGTAGCTAAGTGAGAGATGAACAATCCAAAAAGCAACAATATGGAAGCCATGGAAGGGTATTTCACTTACTGCAATGGATAAAGCCATGGAACCATGAAATATATATTAGCAAAGACCATCTTTCTGAATATCTTATTTCTCCTTTACCAGACTCGCGAAGTTTCAACATCTTGCATTGCCTGGTCAATTACTCAATTCTGAAAGATATGGTAAACGAAAGAAAATAATATGTAATAAGTCAAGATGTTGCAGTAAGATGATAAGATTTCATGCCAACAAGAGCTGTACCAGTCAAATCAGTGAATCAAAGTGTTTGTAATATGTAGAACCAAAATTTTCTTAACACTTCCTTTTTCCACATTTCTCTAGTCCTTTTGAAAAGTCTTAGCCTCCATTGATGAGACGTGTCAGTCCTGTACAACATGTCTGGTGCCTAACCTGGAAAGTATGGCACAAAAGTTAACAAGTCCAATCAAATAATTCATAGTTATTTGTCCTGATTTACCAGGTTTCTTACAAGAAGTCATTCAAGAACCCATTTATTTTGTCCATTTGAAAACTTTTATGTCATTGTTCCTGTTTTAGTATTCAAAAAGTAGAACATTATTGCTTCGGTTTGGAATTATTTTGACTAATTTTTGTAAATAAGATAAAGAGAATTTGAGTAGATTTATAAAATAAAAAATTTAGTTTTTAAAAAAATTAGAAATTAATTTTAAATTTGGGATGGGTGTATTAAGAAATTGGATTTAAGTTGTAATTACGTGGTTACCTTTCAACACTCACATAGGCCTATAGACAATGGCCCAATACTTGCCCAATGGCACAATACTTGCCACGTCATCAGACTCCTACATTCGCCACATCATCGATCATTGTGTACTGATAACTGGATAAGAAATCTGTTAGAATTGAGTCTGCAGAAGTGAACGAGGGAGAAAGCTATGGCGCGAACTTTGCTTCATTTGAATACCACGGCCGTAATGGCCTGTGCTAAAGAGGCCGTGCAAGACAGAGCTCAAATTCCGGCGAAGGCACGAAACGCTCGCGTTTTGGTACTCGGAGGTACGGGTCGGGTTGGAGGATCCACTGCCATTGCTCTCTCCAAGCTCTGCCCCGACCTTCAAATCGTAGTTGGCTCTCGAAACAGGTAAGATCCTGTTTTGACAAGAAAATGGAAGAGAAAATTTTACTTATTCTTATTGCAATTGACATGATAGATTCCATAATCTTGTCTAATTTCGAATGACTCGTGTGTTAAAGTTCAAATTTTTCCATAATTTAAATACAAAAAATTTTGAAGAATGAGAGAGTATAAACATTTAAATTTAAGTACATTGGCGCTAAGGTAAAGTTGTGCCCCAAATAGTTATAGCTGGAATGTTTACTAATTAAGAGGCCAGTTGAAAAAAATTGTGCGTCGTTGTGGCAGGAAAAAGGGTGCTGCAATGGTGGCTACATTGGGGAAGAATTCTGAATTTTCTGAAGTTGACATTGAGAAGGAAGACTCATTAGTATTGGCTTTAAAAGGTGTGATTATTTTTCTCAGACTAATTATAGCTTCTGTTGTTTTAATGTCAGTCATTGTTTTTCTAAGTTAACTTGAGCCAGATATTACAATTATTGACAATATTTTTAACCATTGTTTTAATCAGTTCATGTTTTCGGATTTGAGTGTTGACAAGGTTTTGCTGAACTCTCTTTGCTCCCTCTTTACCTGGCTTAGTCTAATTTTATTAGATTGAACATTTTATTTGGAGACCTCAGGCTATCTCTTTTGCTCCTGCATTTCTTATCTTTTTACTCATAAATTATTCACTTTTTTCGTTTTCATGTTATTACCTATTTTTGTCTGCCGACCCGTCTCTCTTAGAAATATTTTTATAGGTCATTTGGATCTAGATTCTTGACTAAATTCAACAATGTCTTAGTCCATTTCTGGTTTGGCTACTATCTAAAATCTCCATTTATCTTTTTCAATGGTTTCATTATTGAAAGTTCATGTAGAATTGCGGTTATAGTTAATTCTTATAAAATGAAATATCTCAATTATAATTCTACTTCTATGGTGTGATGAATATAGAAGTCAATTTCGTCATGTTGAATTGTTGAAACAAGATTCTTCAGGCATCCTTTGACATCCAATGCGCACACTATAAATATGCTTTTGCAGATGTGGATCTAGTAGTTCATGCTGCCGGGCCTTTTCAACAGGCACCAAAGTGTTCTGTATTGGAAGCTGCCATAAAGACCAAGGTGAGGAAAGGTAATTGTTGTATTTGAATCTTATTTCTTGTCGGTTTCTATGTTTGCAGTAACCATGATGTATCTTTTGAAATGTTTTTCTATCTCCCAACAGACAGCATACATTGATATTTGTGATGATACCAGCTATGCATTGCGTGCAAAGTCCTTCAAGGATAGAGCAATAGCTGCAAAAATTCCAGCTATAACTACTGGTGGAATCTATCCAGGAGTGAGCAGTGGTGCTACTACAAACTTTCTTGTTTTTCAACCTGCACTTCTAGCATTATACATTAAATATCAAATTAAAGTGATCAACATGGAACAAGCAAAAATTCTATAACTAAAATGCTAGGTCTACGGAGTTGTCACTATAAAATAAAAACATAATTGTTGGTTATTTCATATACCTGGCACCAAAGTTCCCATATATGAATGCAATACAATGGTTTGAGATGTTGTTTTGGCAAATTGGCATCCTATAATATTAACTAGGGTATTGGGTCTAAGATAAGGCTCAAAGCTCGCTGTAGCATAGTCATTGAGATTTCGAGTCACATGCACTACATAATAGAGCTTTGAAATTTCGTAGAGCATATCTTGCCTGACTTGCCATTCGGCTTTAGATAGAGCTAAATGTCATCAGAAAGTTTGTGTAAATGACTCTATTAGTTAGGGTTTCTCAACATAAGATGATTTCTATTTTACTTTTAAATTCCAACTAAGCTGAATGCTTGTCCCTTACATTTGGAATTTTGTATGCGAGTTTAAATTTATAGGCTTTGTGCTACTGTCAACCTGATGCAAAGCTTCCTCTAGTTTTATTTGGATGTGCAATGTGAAATATCTGGCTGAGTCACTTGTGATGTGTGCACAATCTTCGAGTTGACAGTCGTTTAAAAATGGGGTTAGATTATGTCCTGTTTGACTATTAAATATCTTATTATATCTACTCTGTGGTGCTGATGGATCATAGATAATAACCGATCATATTTACATTGCAGTGATGGCAGCTGAGCTTGTTCGTGCTACAAAAAGTGAAAGAAAAGGAGAGCCAGAGAGGCTAAGGTAATCGACAGATTTCTTTTCTAAAGTTCCGTTGAAACCTCTACATATAAAAATTTGACAGGGAGGTTGAGGAAAAAGACATCAGCTTAACTTTACAATATATCAATGCTATGGGATTCTACAATGAATATTAATGGATTTTAGATTAAAAGGATAAATTAATAAAATAAACTGAAAGTTTTGTATAAGGAGAAGCAACAAAAGGGGGCAGGAGATGGAACGAAGAAGTGAAAAAGTAACAGCACTCTAAATTTCTTCAAGAGTAATTTTTCTGCAGTCAACTTATGATTTTTTTATCTACGCACCCATGTATGCAAGGTGTTGTTTCATAACCCATTGGCCCAAGCTTTTAATTCTAGGTGTTGTGTGTGTGTGTGTGTGTGTGTGTATGTAGTGTCCTGGTGAGGTATCGTCCCAATTCATCTGCACTAACCCTTAATAAATTGCAAAAACAGACAATTTATCACATGGATTTCTCAACAGTAAAAAGAATTGGGAATCATAACGGTAGGGCTAAAATTGCATCACTCTCAAGAAGCTAAAATTCCTTATTTTCCTCCTTTTCTTTTGTCCTTGTATGTACAATTTACATGCAAATATGCTCTTCTCAGATTCTCCTACTATACAGCAGGCACTGGTGGTGCTGGTCCAACAATATTAGCCACTAGTTTTTTACTTCTTGGAGAGGAAGTAGTTGCATATAATAAAGGTAGTTTCATGGCATATTGCAAACAATCCTTGCCCATTTTGTTTGAATTGTCAACTGTTTTACATATGATGCCCAACCATGATATTGCACAATCCAAGCAGGAGAAAAGATCACATTAGAGCCTTATAGCGGAATGCTCAGTGTTGACTTCGGAAAAGGAATTGGAAGGAAAGATGTCTTTCTATTGTAAGTTCAGTAGGCGAGCAACTACTCTCAAAGTAGAAAAACTTTCTTGTACGAGATTATAGATTATTCATATTATTAATCAGTTCAATAGTAATAGCGACCCAATAAAGCTCTTTAGACAAGAAATTCAATAAGTTTTCTGGATAATGTCAATATGGTTTTATTTTATACATGAAATACTCTTTGTACATTAAGAATACTAAAAAATTTAGGAATACTTTTTTTGTTGATTGTTAATGAAAGTTGTGTTTCTGTCATTCCTAATGGATGAAATTGTATGTTGACAAACTTCTAGCGATATCACTTGACCTTCTAAACCATATACCCTAAATCATAAGAACCATAATTAGTTCTCGTAGCTAAATAATCTGGAGAATGAATAAAGGAACTTAGCAATTCCAAGTGAAGAATACATCGACGTAGGTTACCTGTATGTATAGATTATCATATCCCTGAAAGATTACAGAATTTCGGAGCTTTGGTCGGTTCTTATTATCCAGCATCCAATTAACATTTTCTTGCGTCCTTCAGTCCTTCAATAAACTTTTAATATAAAAGTGCAGGCTGTCAATTAGTGTGTAGCTTAAAATGAATGTCGCTTACTTTCATCTATTAGTGTTGGCGTAGCTGCTTTATTTATCTCCTGTAACAATTCAACTCAACAGAACCATATTTTCAGGAATTTACCAGAGGTGAGAAGTGCTCACGAGGTCCTCGGAGTACCAACTGTCAGTGCTCGATTTGGAACTGCACCATTCTTCTGGAATTGGGGAATGGTAGCCATGACAAAGCTTCTTCCTGCTGTAAGTTCTTTGCTGAGCGTTCAAATTCAAAAGCCAGACATTTTAGATAACACTTATCATGTTTGGTATTGAACTTCTTTGCTTATTAAGATGATTTAAAAACAGAAACCGTTCAGAAAACTTAACTAAAGGTCAATGCATGAGTGGAAGGTTTTCAAGCCTTGATTCTGTGATGATGATTTACACTGATGGTAATTAATTAATTCTTGTGCCAAAGAACATGTATTATTATATGGAATTTATTAGTACTACAAAATAATTGCTGCAGTGGAAACTGATTTGGTCAACATCAATTTAAAATAACAACCTTTTCTTTTATCTCCTCTAGATAAGAATGTGGTTTCACATAAATCTTGCAGGAATATCTAAAAGACCGAAGCAAAGTCCAGCAATTGGTTCAATTGTTTGATCCTGTAGTCCGAGCATTTGATGGGATTGCTGGAGAACGTGTATCAATGAGGGTTAGATATCTTACATTGATTGCTTCTATTCTATTCCATTTTATCTTTAAATGGAAGGGTGAAATCTGCCAACCTTTTTTTTTTTTCCTGACAGGTTGATTTGGAGTGCACAGGTGGGCGCAGTACAGTTGGTTTATTTAGTCACAGGAGGCTCTCTGTGTAAGTCTTTGTCTACGTTTTTCTATCTCATATCCGACGGTGCAGTACATCAAAATTCCTCTGAGATGTATTGCGTTTTTTATTTTTTCTTGTGCTACTTGGTAATTCTTGAATTTCATATCTTTTAGATCTGTGGGAAATGCTACAGCTGCGTTTGTCCTTGCAGTTCTTGAGGGAGCCACGCAGCCAGGGGTTTGGTTTCCAGAGGAGGTATGCACAATGTCAATCTGATTTATAGTAACGAATGTTAACTTTAAATTTAAGACATTTTATCTAATTTTTTGTCCAGCCAGAAGGAATTGCAGTTGAAGCAAGGGAAGTTCTTCTTGAACGTGCTGCCCAAGGAACAATAAACTTTGTAATGAACAAGTAATGATTCTAATTCGGAAGTTGAATTCTCTTCTTTTTGGTAGTCCATTTTCCTTTTTGTTTGTAGTAATGCCTGATTTTTCTTCTCCCAATAGGCCGCCATGGATGGTGGAAACAGAACCAAAAGAGCTCGGATTAGGAATATATGTATAAGAAATAAGAAAAAGAAGTTGAACTATCGTTCAATTTTCAATTTCAACTTTTCTTAGGAGGTACAGAAGTTCAAGCATTGTTTGTCATCTAGTTATTAACAATTGTTAAATGTTTTGAATGTCTTATGATTCAACTAAATTGTTAATGTGCCAAGTTTTACGTATTCTCTCAGGTTTTGGAAGCTTCAGAATTTTTAGATGCAGTGTACCACTTGGCATGTGAAATTATTGACCAAGTACCCTCTTGGAGAAATCCTTATTTCTTATTCATTTGAGGAAATATATCAAGTTACATTATACCTTTGATATGTAACGCTACACATAAAAAATTGGGATATAAAATTTATACCCCCGTAGCAATAAAATTACACATTCATATAATATAATAAAAGTTAATAATTATCTTACACATGACAATCATAATCATATTAATAAGTAGTAAGTGAATTGAGTTATAAAATTTGTATTCCAATTTTATAAATGGGTCTTGTTAGTTGTTGCCATATATCAATTGTGACAAACTCTGCCTTTGTAATTCTCATTTACTTTCCTGCAATTGGTTGATGATTTAAGATTCCTTACATTTACGTGACATATGCGGACATTCAAATCATATTAGGAACTTTTTTCTGTCTAATAATACCCTCATCTTGCTTAATCATATCAGCTTTGAGGAGGGCATAAATTTGTTTTTGCATTGATGCAATTTGGGCAACCAGTCCAATTATCTCCTTATTCATTTATGTATTTGGAAATTGTAACAACACATTGTCACTGAGCGGCAATTACTGTCAAAGGAAAAAATTGTCCACTGTTTGAGGCTATATGCAGAATGCAGCTAATTGAATGAATTAGTCAGCTGACTAGCCCAGTTTATAATTCAATCAGCAAACATGAGATCCTTATCATTCATATTGCGACAAAGTTTTGATGCATACATGTTTGATCGAGTCTCTTCTGACCATCTAGCGGCTGAGTTACCATATGATCTCTAAACTTCTCTTCATTGTCGCCTATTGCCACTTCTTTCAAATGGATAAATTTGAACATCCATGCGTGTTCTGGATGTGTTGCTTCCTTTCCGTTTCTTTTGAGCATTCCTCATCTCTTCCTCGAGATCATAGCGTGATCGCTGAAAAAGATAAAACTGTGCGTATTTGACTACTATTCTTGCACGAAAAAGAACAATAGAAGAATAATCAGCAAATCATACAGTTTATAGTTGAACAGCCTCAGTTAACATATAAAACCGCATAGCATTAATCAAGAGCCACCGTAAATATGGGCTGCAAGTTCATATAACGGATAGGCAGCATGGATTAGGCCCTGCATAGGTAACGGCAGGTGATGCAAGGTATTCAATCAAAGCACTAAGTATGCAACACAACAATTATGGAAGTAAGCGATAATGATATGCAAATGTCTAATGAAATCAACAATTTGTAAGAAAAAGCTGGTAAGGGCTTAAAGGTTAAGCTTAAACTTCAATAATTCACGAAAATTTAAACAAGTGGTCAACAATGTCTAGTAATAGTGGATACAATAGGTGATTCAAATACCTTTGGTAAAATGTCGAGTACCACTTAAAACCAAAAATTTATAATCATGGGTGAGGGCCGATTCTCTAACAAAGGTGTACGCATGGCTTCTTTTAGGCTTCATGTTCACATTGACATTGTGAGAAACTAATTCTAACTACATATAGTAGAGGGTCTAACAATTGTATCTAATTAAGGGGCAATAGTATTTATGCTCAGACAAAGGTATACACATGGCTTCGTTTAGGTGCTTCATGCTCGTTTGTTTAGGCTTCAAGTTCTTGTTGACATCAAGAGAAACTAATTTTAATGATCATCATTGAAAGATGATGTGAAAAAATGGGTCAACACCAACCAAAAAAAGCACTGCCACATTTAAAATTTTCACATAAACAACCCCCTATTTTCTAGGGCTGCACAGTGTACCCTCTAGGGCGTAAGAACAAGTGGCACACCGCTGCAAGGCAATTCAAAGTTCCAAGTCTGAGCAGGGACTTACTGAACAACTCTTTGCAAGCAGGTACTAAAAGTTCTAACAGAAGATTTGGAAAGAAAATAATGCATAACGAGACGAGCGTTAGAATACTTTTAAGACCTTGGTGAGATCAGAAAGTACAGCATATGCCTCCCCGATCATCTTAAAAAGTCTGTCAGCATCTTGGTGGACTTCTGCTCCAATCTCCTTCCAAAGCCCATAGTCTCCATTATCACTTCTAGCCAAGAATTAACCCGCCTACATCAACAATGGATTTGTAAGATGGTGAATAACAGTAGGCATGCAAATAAAGCATATAATATAAGAAACCTTGTCAGGATGATGTCGAAGTGCAGCTTTCCGATAAGCCTTCTTGATGTCTGGTGCTGAAGCAGATGGTTCAACTCCTCTGCCACATTATTCAAAATACAAGTGATCTTTAACCTCAAGATAAAAATACCATAATTGCCAGTAGGTACAAACTTGACAATCATAGCATATTCATTTGAATTCAAAGGAAAACTAACATCAAGTTGCACATAAATTTTAAAGAGATGATAATTAATTACGTGTGTATTTCATTAAAATTGGATAAAACCCACAGAGAGCACATGGGAACAAATGATGACAGAGCGGTGCCAAATTTACCCCTCTCCTTGCGAAATCGACCACCTTTCATCTCCTGTCCATTATACAATTTTATTCAAACACGAAAATCTTAAGACTGTAACCATATAAAACGAGACAGATACACGAGACAGATACAGGAATCAGTACAATGCTGAGATGGGGTTCGGACTACAATTAAGCATGCGGCAAAATTTTAGGAAGACTCGGGAAGAGAGATTAAGAAGACGGTCAGGCATCCACAGCAAGTGGGATTACTGACAAGCATGAAACTGAAGAATCTATTAGTTATGTTGCATCTCCCAAAGCTCTGCAGAACAAAGATGCTATGACAGATGCTTATATTGAAGTTTCTTTGACAACTTTCAAAAGGAATACGAGGAATGAAGCACAAAGTCTACTTCAAATTCTCTTAAAAGTAGAAAAAATTTGGGAGAGTGGTTAAAGAAGGTGCTAAAGACAACAATTTTAATGATCAATGGATAAATTTCTTAGTTCTTCCACTAGTCTCAAAGAAATTGGAGAAATTGAAGGTGCAAATGAGTTTTACAATACGGGTGAGGCTCTTCGAAATTGAATTTATAATCTTACCATTTTATATGATGTGGACTTAAAAGTGGGGATGTTCAGGAAATAGGTTGGGTTTGTTTAACACTACTCATGAAGGCAAACTCAAACCTAAGCCCGTTATGTATACCACAGGCATAAAGCAACAGAAAAGTAATGGAAAATTATATGCAAACATGGGTTATCAGCAGGATTAGGTGAAAATAGATCGATCATTCCTGAGCAAGTCAATACTGCAAGAGAAAAAGCCAATAAAATCTCAACCAGAACAAAAAATGACATCTCGAAAAAGCAACATGGGTCATGACATTATGACAACCAGAAAGAAAAAAAGAAAAATTTGAGGATGATGACAATGAAAACTGAACTAACAATCACATCGCAACTGATTTAAGAGGTAAAAAGAAAAGGTAACTTCGCAAAAATCTTCTCTTCCCCTTTCCTCACTAGTAAATATGCTCTGAAGTAGCCAACGGGACAAGCGCAGGACTCAAAAAAATACGCAAAAAATGAAAAGGAAAAAAAGTTTTAAAAGGATACACTGAACATAGAGAAACAAACAAAAAAATACTTTCAAGAACAGTAACTATGGTTTCTGCAACTGTGACCAAGGTCCAGTGCTGCTACATGTACAAGATGATTGGGAATACAATGTTGTAGACTCCTTCCAGTTACTTGTGTGAAATGGGAATTAAATAAGTTAAGTAACTTTCTTAGGTTTCGAAAATTTAATCTCATACTTCAAAAAATGCATGTCTCTAAGCATTTAACACACGCCCTATAAAACCTTCATGCATTAGACATTCCAGTATAACATTCATTCATAAAAAGAAAAGAAAAAGAAAAAACTTACAAAATGAGGTACATATCCAAGGGGATGTCCTTCCTCTCTTCTTCCTCTATTGCAGTAAGCCGCATACGAGCTTGTCTGAGATCGGTTGCCAAGTTAATTGATCTATCAGATGCTCCAGACTGATTATTCTTCTCTACTTGCTTAGTGAGAAGGCCTATAAATCTCTGAAGGTCATTAGCTGCTTGTCCATAATCCCTAATCATCTCATATAAAGTGGCTCTTCTAGAAATTGCCTGCAGAGTATAAACAGATTACACATAAGCTAAAAGGTTGTTAAAGGAAAACAATCATAATTTTGTCTGGAAAGAACACAATAAGAAAGAATAATTTACCCGAAACCCAAAAACAAAAGATATAAAAAGAAGTACATCATCTGTGAAAGAAGCTAGTGATCACACATACATCCACACATTATATAATTTGAACGTAAAAATACAAATTCAGCCTGGTATATGCAAGCAAGGAAGAATTAGAGCTGACAATAAATTGCCTTCTATCCATTAAAAACTTCATTCTCATAACCATCCTCACATTGAAATAGAATTCACCTCCCAATTTTAAACTTTCTTGAATGCAGAAGTGAAACAAAATCAAAGACAGATAGCAGTTGAAATTAAGCAAGCATATTTAAAAAGCTTTCAAGAAAAATAAACACAAAAAAATGTTGCCTTCCTCTTGAAAGCAACAGAGAGGACATATGTAAAACCAAAATTCTGAAACACATTCCAGATATGCATCTCTAGAAAGTAAGAGGTTTAAGAAAAGGAAAACGAAATAAAAAGAAGATAAAAGCAATAACAGAAGGCAAAAATCAAAGCCTGTAAGGAGTATAGTGCGATTCAGGGAAAAGTGAGAATCAAACAGAGTAAACAATGACATGCAGAAAGAAGGGGTGGGAATAAGGCATGTACTTCAGCCAGTGACAAATCCACAGTGCTCACACAATTTGTGCTTTTCATTATCAAGAAGCAAGCAATCCACCTTGTGGGTTTCTGTTAGATACTTTTAAGTCAGAATATTAATACATTGCAGACCAAGTATGATATTACAGATCTGTGTTTGAGAATGTTATTAGACTTCCTAACTTTGCAGCCATTTTGACTTCCCAACTGTTTTGTATCACGATTGTGTCATGCTATCTATGAGGAAGATTCACATTTAACACTACCCCAATCATTTTATTACTCATCTCGAACTACAAATTAGCCCCATTCACCTCTAGAAAGTGCAACTATGGAAAAACTACATTTACAGTGCGCATAGTCAATGAATTCGTTAACAATAATTTACAAATTCCCACTAACAAATTGTACAAACTTTTTTACTAATATATCCATTGTCCTCATCAGATAACTGTATTCTGGCGCATGGGAGAACAAGTAAAAGTGGAGCATGTCAGATACATCACACAACACACATGGTATTGCATTGGCAAAGATCAAACATGAAAAAAAACACCATGTTCTCAACCACAAACAAGATTTCTGTCAGAAAGTTTTTTGCCGGTCACAATTTTGGCCGCCAATCTCAAACTCCAGGAGTATTAAAATACTCGGTACACAGGCCAGTTAACCTCAACTCCCAGAATAAAGACTACAGTGAGATATCCTGAGAAGATGTAATTATGTCTAGCAACTTTCAACAATGTAAGCTCTTCTCATCACTAATATACAAGAATAGTTACCCTATCCAACAGTGTTATGAGTATAATCACCATCTTCGCAACTAGTATTCTATTCATAACTGTAAAATAAACATATTGCAGTTCAGGTGCTTTCCTCGAGTGATAAAACTACTAGTCAACCCACATGCGCAGTACGACCTGCTTAAAAGGTAAATTTTGGTTTGATACTTTAATCAATTGGATTAGCTTGCTACCAAGCAAGAGCCACTTGCCTGGAAGAAGTACTTTGTGCCCCGTGCATTACTCAACTGGATTACTCATGAGTAATTTAGATCGATCGGGTTTCTCATAACCCTTTTAATCATATCGGTTAATATGAAACCATCAAAATATCAAATATAATAACACATCAATGCACCAGTGGATTCAGAACCATAGAAAAACTTCATGGGCAAAGTTCTATTTTCACTGAGCATCCAAAAACGCCCCACGAATTTTCTCTGCAAATTCATTGTAAGAGTGGCAAAGAATCAGTTTAGAACCAAACCTTCAGATAATTTCTATCTAGAGATATAGCTAGGCTGCACTCTGCAATAGCATCAGTTATATGGCCCGACACTTTATATGCAGCAGCACGGTTACAGAAACAAATAGCCGCAAATGAACAAGACTCCAAGGGGCATAATAAAGCAGCGGTATAATGTTCAACAGCTTCTGAACGTCTTCCTAATTGGAATGCTTCATTCCCAGCAACCTATCATAAATAACTCAAATGCATTACACTCAAAGATAAAAATCTACCTAAGCCTACAAATAGTAATCCTTTTCACTGCTACGATGGAAGTTTGAACACATAAACCACTAAAGAAAAAAAGAGACAGAGAGCTAAACCATAGAATGGGAATACCTTATGGCATAAGAGCTCACGCACAGTGCCAGCTAAACGTATCAATGATTACAGCATCTTTCCTCCAATCCTGGAAAATAAATGAAGCAAAAGTAAGATTATCATGGTATAACAAATAATGGTGAAAGAAATTTAAAGCAAACGAGAAGTAGGAATTACCCCAGTTCTTGCTTCAATGGCCTCCTCCAGCCTTCTCGGGTTAACATAGGATTTGAAAATTAACTGACGCCGCCATAGCCTAAAGGAAACATCTTTTGCGGGTTCAGAACCATCTAGCTGTGTTAACTGGCCACTGGCATCTAATGGAGGAGAATTATTTTCAGCAGAATCAAAGATCTGCTCACACAGCTGAATTACCTCTTCATATATACATTCGCAGCCGTCAGATGAAAGAATAGCTAACTCAATTCTGATACTATTTTGATGCAATAGTAAATACTTAAATGCAGCGACTCTGAAACAAAAACAATTTCTGGCATACGCAAAAGCAAAACTTAGCGTGTTAAAATGAATGCAAAAACAGACCATGAAAAGAGCCTCCGCTTTCAGTTCAAGTAACTATTCTGAGAATGAACTTATCAATAAAGCCTCATCAATTACTCCCAGAGCATTCTCAGCATTGTTGGATGTTTTATTCTGCAGAAGCTCAGCATTCAGACACTTTCTGCCCAACAGGAAAGACAATAAATTAGTCACAATGTCATTAGACAAACCATAAATTTCCTCACTATAAAGAAAAAGATAGGGAAATAATATCAGCATATTTTACTTTAGCTGTGAGAATCAAGCAAAATAAGAAATGCTATATCTATGATAAAAGTAATCATACACTTTGTACACAAACTGCTAGGACAACGTTAAATGTATCTGAAGATAACCACAGCATTTGAACAGCTAGAAACCACGTGAATTTCTGGTAAGCATGGCAGTTAAACTACCAAAAGTAACCCCAAATCTTTGAGATTGACCATGAAGTGCTTTGTAGATTATCACTTAAAAAATGAAATACTTTCTTGTCTCGCATGTTGCCAACAAAGGGGATAAGAAAAGAGATTTTACAAAATATCTACTTTTGTTTTGTCCTCTAAGCTTTTTATTATCAATCACGGTTAAGATTTTAATTATGTAAAGTTATTATTATAAATGAATATACATGTATATGTATTATATTTAACTTAACTTATGCCATATACATGCAAGTATTATGTAGCTAACACATTTATATATTTTTCACGCTATTATTCTAATTATAAATCACACGACTCTTATGGATATGCATCATAATTTTTATATTTGTTTGTTAGAATGGAGTATTTTCACATAAATTTAACATTCATATAATTTTGAGGATTTTTTTTTATACCTAAATCACTTTATATATATATATATATATATATCACAAATTAGTTAATACTGCATGACTAACTTATATATTTCTACTAACCTATTGAAATATTCGTGTAAATTGGGAGAATTTTCTTTTCAAATTATTTTTAGAGAATTTTCTAAAAAAATTAAATTATATAACTTGAGATATAGGAGTAAATTAAAAAAAATTAGTAGGTATATTTATTTTTTAGTAATCAGAAAAATTATACTAATTTAATTGTTCACCAAATGTCTGCAAGGATTAAAATACAATAAGTAAGGTATGACATTAATTACTACTCAAAGAAGAATTAGAATTCAACAAGTAAACACGTGTGATTAATTACTATCCAAACAAGAAATAGAATTTAAGAAACAAAAGTATGATATGAACTAATAATCAAACTCGAACTCTACGAGTATGTTAAACTAATAATTATTATATTTATAAGATTAAGATACCAAATTTATAAAAATATATATTAATTAAGATTTGAATTTTATATATAATTTTATAAATATAAGGATAATAAAATGAAAAGGATAGATAATTACAGTAACAAAGAAACTAAAATGGATAAGTAAGGTCCAAATAAACCTAGAATTGTTTTTGCTCAAATCTTACAGTAACAGCACTTTTTCTTCTATTACTTACTCAAAAAAAAAATCCGACAAAGAGATGATTTTTTGTAGTTAGAAGAAGATTAGATAGGAAGAAGGGTTGATCCAATTTAAATCCTTACGAATTGGGTAGGTGGAGAGGTGATAAAATAGTTGAAGAGAAAAAAAGTGTGAGTGTAAGTGGAGAGGTGATAAAATAGTTGAAGAGAAAAAGGTGTGAGTTTAAAGAATCTGAGTGATTGATACTTTATTTATTGAATTTGATCAAATTTTGTTATTATTATTTATTATTAAACATACATATTTTTCTTTTGCAATTTTTTAAATTGTGGTATATTTAATTTTTTTTTTCAACTAAGTTCTTGCACTTTTAATTTGGTTTTAATTTGCTAGACCTCGTTAACGAAACATTCATTCATATAAAATTGAGATGTTATCACTTTTAATTTAGAATTATAGTGAATTAAATTCATTAATTACCAAATAAATAAATGTTTTATATATATAATCAGATGTTAAATAAAAACTATTATTGTTTCCAATAATATATTCTACATTTGTTTGATCAATAACTGTTAGATTTCAGTCAGATTTCTCATTTTCGAAATTCGAATACAGTAAGAATACATCTCATGTTAAAAACATAACTACATAGTTGACATGCCTTTTTATATCAAAGTTTTAATACTTAAAACTTGAAACAAAAAGTTTTAATACTTAAAACTTGAAACAAATTATGCCCACGACAAATTTAGATAGCAATTGAAAAACAAATAAATAAAAACTTGAATCAAATTATGCAGAATGCTTCTGCTTCCGCAAGCACTTCACTTCTCTCAAATTTAAGCAGTCTACCCATGAAGAATACATCTTCTTCAATACTTTGACAGCAACCAACTTCTCTAGACTCCTTATTTACTGCCCGCCAAACGCTCCCGAATGTTCCACTACTGATTCCCTTTGACTGCCGAGTAATTCTCCATTTGCCCTAGATGAATCCAAGCAGATTCTTGCTTATTCAAGATCAACACAAGTACAATAATCCACTTAGATACACAAGTTTTGTTCTGAAAAATCTGATTGCTAGAAAACAATGCCTGAGTTTTTCCTACTGGCAAGCTAAACCAACGGAGAGATTTAAACTGCAAGATACAGACAACAAACGCTTCCCTCAGAACAGACACAACTTAATCATGTAATTGGCATAATTGAACCTTCATTTACACAGTTCAATTTAGAGGGTTGAGAATTGGCGTAATTATACAGTATAATTACATAATTTTAAAGCTCGTAATAGACAAACTGTGCACCGTGTAATACACGGTTTTGTACTGACTTCGAATGTTTTGTTTTATTATGACTATTAAAAGATGAAATATTAAGGTTTCTAGGCCATTTTATACTGACTTCGAATAATTGGAAATTACAATTAACAACAAAAATGGGTCCCAGGCTCTGAATATTTCCTGAGGGCTTCAGCCGCACCACAGACTATCTGCCAGAAGTAATTGTCATGCTTGGCAAGTTCTCAGCTGCATGCCTGCAACGGCAACTCCGACAGCAGTTAATCCTGAATGAAGAGTACGTGGAATATGAAAGCAACTATGGAAGTAAGGATGCTGCAAGGCCTCTGCAGCCGTTGGCCTTTTGCAGGGATCCCAGGAACAAAGGGATAAAGTCAGGCTGATTTCATCGTCATTTGCTGATGGGATTAACGAAGAGAGATTGTTGCCGAAAACCTTTGGAAACTCGTAGTTATTTGAATTTGCAAGATCAAATCCTTCAGGCCAAGTATTCGTAGGACTGCCAATTGCATTACATATTTTGTGGAGTTGATTAGGTTCACTATCTCGTGGAAAAAATGGATGAAATGTGATCATCTCAGCCATGGTAACTCCCATTGCCCACATGCTGTATTGGCATGGAAACCACATTTCTGAAGCTTCATACCGCAGAGTTGATATATCTTCTGTATAAAGAGAATCTATATCGGTTTCTCTTGCATGACCAAAATCAGCAATTTTGATTATGTCTTTGCAAACAAGCTAGTTGTCAGGTTTCAGGTCTCGATGAAAATATCCCCGCTGGTGCATGTAATTGAGACCCTGGAAAAGTTGGAAACAGAAATTTCTGACTTCAGTTCCGGAGAAAAAGTGCTTCCTTTCTTTCATAAGTTGGTCTAGGTCGCAGGTATTCAAACATGAAATATATATAATATGTCGTTTTCGTTGATGAGTTCTTTGAGTTTCA
>JAXCLQ010000005.1:1904943-1936788 GCA_035584115.1 Cedrela odorata | reverse complement strand
TGCCTGCTGCCTGCTGCCTGCTGCCTGTTGCCTAGCCCTCGGAAAACATGGCACAAAAACTAGGTCCAACATATAGTAATTTAGAAGGCCGGTGTATTAAGAAATTGGATTAGAGGAGCAGTAATGTGGGCTCCTCATCAACAATTATTTAGACCCATATGCAACAGCCCAATGATTCAGTTTTGCCCGATGGAACAATACTTGCCACGTCATCATACTCGTACTTTCGCCACGTCATGAATCACTTTAAACTGATAACTGGATAAGAAAACAGTTGAATTGGGTCTACAGAAGAGAAGAGAACGAGGGAGAAAAGCTATGGCGCGAGCTTTGCTTCATTTGAATACCACGGCAGTAACGGCCTGTACTAAAGAGGCTGTGCAAGACAGAGCTCAAATTCCGGCAAAGGCACGAAACGCTCGCGTTTTGGTACTGGGAGGTACGGGTCGGGTTGGAGGATCCACTGCCATTGCTCTGTCCAAGCTCTGCCCCGACCTTCAAATCGTAGTTGGCTCCCGAAACAGGTAAGAACCTGCTTAGTTGTCAAGAAAAAGGAAGAGAAAATTTGTTGTTATTTTCCAAAATTTGAATGCAAAGTAAGAACCTTCTAATTTTGAATGCAACTTCACATTTTTCCAAATTTTAGATACCAAAAATTTGAACAATTAGGGAGTATAAACGTTAAAATCGAAGAACATTACCGCTGCACCAAATAGTTATGACTGGAATGTTTCCTAATTTGAGAAAATTATGCGTCGTTGTGGCAGGGAGAAAGGTGCTGCAATGGTGGCAACATTGGGGAAGAATTCTGAATTTGCTGAAGTTAACATTGAAAATGAAGACTTATTAGTAATGGCTTTAAAAGGTATGATAATTTTTGTCAGTCTACTTATATCTTCTGTTGTTTCAATGTCAATCAGTCTTTCGCTAAGTTAACTTGAACTACATATTCTATTTTTGACAATTGTTTTAATTCCTTCGTGTTTTCAGTGTTTCATGTCAACAAGGTTTTGCAGTACTCCTTTTGCTCTCTCTAGATCTGGCCCAAAATAGAAAGGAACAAGATTTTTAAAATGCTTTAGAAAGAAAACTTTTTTATAGCATTTTTTGTTTTCTTTTTCTTATGTTTTCCAAGTTCCTAGTGCGAACAATTGCTTAGGGTCTTACCTGGCTTGCTTTAATTTTACTACGTAAATGTTATTTGGAGACCTTAGTTTAAACCTTAACTCTTTTGCTGGAGTTGCCTGCGACTCTTTTCTTTTTAGTTATCTATTAGTGACTTTTTTCATTTTCATGTTATAGCCTTTTTTTGTCTGCCGACCCGTCTTAGAAATCTTTTCATAGGTCATTTCGATCTAGATTCTTGACTAAATTCAACAATGTCTTAATCCGATCCAGTTCAGCTACTATCTAAAGTCTCCATTTATCCTTTTCAACAGTTTCATTTTTTAAAGTTCCACTCATAACAGATGTTGAATTGCAGTTATAGTTAATGTCCAAAAGTCTTAATCATAATCCTACTAATACGACGTGATGAATATAGAACTCAATTTCGTCATGTTTTGAGTTGTTGAAACAACATTGTTCAAGCATCCCTTTACATCTGATGCGCACACTATAAATATGCTTCTGCAGATGTGGATCTTGTAGTTCATGCTGCTGGGCCTTTTCAACAGGCACCAAAGTGTAGTGTATTGGAAGCTGCCATTGAGACCAAGGTGAGGAAAGGTAATTATGTAATTGGTTTCTTTATTTCTAATTGGTTTCTATGTTTCATTTATTTGATTATTGCAAGCACGTGTACAACATTAACACATGACCATGGTGTCTTCTTATGAATTGTTTTTTTCTGTCTCCAACAGACGGCATACATTGATGTTTGTGACGATACCAGCTATGCAGTGCGTGCAAAGTCCTTCAAGGATAGAGCAATAGCTGCGAACATTCCAGCTATAACCACTGGTGGAATCTATCCAGGAGTGAGCAATGGTGCTACTACAAACATTCTTGTTTAGCAACCTGCACTTCTAGCATTATACATTAAAAATCAAATAAAATTGATCAACATGGAACAAGTGAAAATTCTATAATTAAAACATTAGGTCTATGGAGATGTCACCATAAAATAAAAACATCATTGTTGGTTATTTCATTTACCTGGCGCCAGAGTTGTCATACATGAATGCAATACATTGGTTTTGAGAAGTTTTGGCAAATCGGCCTCTTGTAATATTAACTAAGACAAGGCTCAAAGCTCCCCATAACAAAGTCTTGAGATTTTGAGTCATATGCATTACATAATGAAGCTTCTAGATTTCCTTGGGCATATTTTGCCTGACTTGCCATTCTCTTTTAGATAGTCTATTTTACTTGTACATTCCAACTAGCTAAATGCACTAGTGCCCTGTCACTTCCATTGGAATTCTCTATGTGGGTTTAAATTTGTAAGATTTGTGTCATGGAATGCCTAAAGGTTTTATGCCACTGTCAACCTGATGCACCATCTTTGAGTTCATAGTAATTTAAAAATAGGGCTAGATTATGTCTTGTTTGACTTATTAAAATCTTATTATACGTACTCTATGGTGTTGTTGGATCCCATATAATAACTGTGTACAAGACAGTGATGGCAGCTGAGCTAGTTCGCGCTGCAAAAAGTGAAGAAAGCAAAGGAGAGCCAGAGAGGCTAAGGTAATTGGAATTCATCTTTTTTAAAGTTCTGGTGAAACCTCTACATATAAAAAATTGACAGCGAGGTTGAGGAAGAAAATGTCAGCTTAATTTTACAGTTTATCAATGCAAAGGGATTTTACAATGAATACTAACAGATTTTAGATTAAAAGAATATATTAATAAAATCAACTGAAAGTTTTGCATAAGGAGAAGCAAAAAAAAAGGGGAGGGGGGGTGTGTGAGGGGGTTGGGGACAGGAGATGGAACCGAGAGGTGAAAAAGTAACAGCACTACAAAATTCTTCAAGAGTAAATTTTCTACACTTGACTTATGAATTTTTCTTTTCCTGTAATGCTTTAACTACACACACATGTATGCAAGGTGTTGTCTCATAAGCCATTGGCCTATGCTTTTTGGTTCAATGTGGTGTGTATATACATATGTAGGGTCATGGTGAGGTGTAGTCCCAATTCATCTGCAGTAACCCTTAAGAAATTGCGAAAAACCAGAAAATTAATCACACTGATTTCTCAACAGTAAAAGAATTGGGTATCGTAACCATTGGACTAAATTTGCATCTTAAGAACCTAAAATGGCTTATTTTCCTCCTTTTTCTTTTTTCCTTGTAAGTACAATTTACATGCAAATATCCTCTTCTCAGATTCTCCTACTATACAGCAGGCACTGGTGGTGCTGGTCCAACAATATTAGCCACTAGTTTTTTACTTCTTGGAGAGGAAGTTGTTGCATATAATAAAGGTAAGTTCAAGAGAATATTTTGAATTTTCATTGTCCATTTTGTTTGGATTAATCAACTGTTTTACATGTGATGCCTAACCATTATAATGCACAATCCAAGCAGGAGAAAAAATCATACTAGAGCCTTATAGCGGAATGCTCAGTGTTGACTTCGGGAAAAGAATTGGAAGGAAAGATGTCTTTCTGTTGTAAGTACAGTGCCCAGCAACTTCTCTCAAAGCAGGCAAACTTTTGTGCATGAGATTGTAGATTATTCATACAATTAATCAGTTCTATAGTAATAGCACTCAATAAAGCTCTTTAGACGAGAATTCAATCAGTTTGCTGGATAATGTCAATATGGTTCTATTTTATATATAAATTAATCTCCACACATTAAAAATACTAAAACTTTTAGGAATACTCTTTTTGTTGATTGTTAATGAAAGCTGTGTTTCCATCATTCCTAATGGCTAAAATTGTATGTTGATAAACTTCTAGCAATATTCTTGACCTCCTAAATCCTTACCCTAAATCATAAGTGCCATAATTAGTTCTCATAGCTAAATAATCTAGAGAACGAATAAAGAAACTTAGCAATACCAAGTGGAGAATATGTCGATGTTTGGTTACCTATATGTATAGATTCACTGATCATATCCCTGAAAGGCTACAGAATGTGGGAGGTTTGGCCTATTCTTATTATCCAGCATCCAATTAACATTTTCTTGCATCCTTCAGTCCTTGAATAAACTTTTAGTATCAAAGCTCGGGCTGTCTATTAGTGTGTAGCTTAAAATGAATGTCGTTTGCTTTCATCTGTTAGTGTTGGCGTAGCTGCTTTATCGATTGCCTGTAACAATTCAACTATAACAGAACTGTATTCTCAGGAATTTACCTGAGGTGAGAAGTGCTCACGAGGTTCTTGGAGTACCAACTGTCAGTGCTCGATTTGGAACTGCACCATTCTTCTGGAATTGGGGAATGGTAGCCATGACAAAGCTTCTTCCTGCAGTAAGTTCTTGACTGAGAGTTTTAATTCGATGGTTTTTCAGAACACTTATCATGTTTCGTATTGAACTTCTTTGCTTATTAAGATGATTTTAAAACAGAAACCGTTCAGCAAACTTAAATAAAAGTCAATGCATGAGTAAACATTTTTCAAGCCTTGTTTAATGATTCTGAGATGATGTTATGCACTGATGGTAATTATTTAATTCCTGAGCCATAGAACATGTTCCATATATCACACCTATATGAAACTTATTAGTAAGAACTACAACATAAATGGTGCAGTGGAAACTGATTTGGTCAACATCAATTTAAAATGACGAACCTTTATTCTTAGCTCCTCTTGATAAGAATATGTAGTTTTGCGTAAATCTTGCAGGAATATCTAAAAGACCGAAGCAAAGTCCATCAGTTGGTTCAATTGTTTGATCCTGTAGTCCGAGCATTTGATGGGATTGCTGGAGAACGTGTAGCAATGAGGGTTAGATATCTTACATTGATTGTTTCTACTCTATTCCATTTGAACTTTTGTTAATTTTAAAAGAAGGGGTGAAATCTGCCAAAAACATATTTTTTCTGGCAGGTTGATTTGGAGTGCATAGGTGGACGCAATACAGTTGGTTTATTTAGTCACAGGAGGCTCTCTGTGTAAGTCTTTTTGTCTCCATCTTTTTATCTCATATTCGACATTGCACTGCATCAAAATTCCTCTAAAATGTATTGCTTTTTTCTTTTGCTCGTGCTACTTGCTAATTCTTGGATTTCATATCGTTTAGATCCGTGGGAACTGCTATAGCTGCATTTGTCCTTGCAGTTCTTGAGGGAGCTACGCAGCCTGGGGTTTGGTTTCCAGAGGAGGTATGCACAATGTCAAGATGATTTACAGAAACAAATATTACCTTTAAGACACCTCATGTAATTTTTTGTACAGCCCGAAGGAATTGCAGTTGAAGCAAGGGAAGTTCTTCTCGAACGTGCTGCCCAAGGAACAATAAACTTTGTAATGAACAAGTAATGATTCTAATCTGGAAGTTGAACTATATTCTTTTTCTTAGTCTATTTTCCTTTTTGTTTGTAATAATGGCTGATTTTTCTTCTCTCAATAGACCGCCGTGGATGGTGGAAACAGAACCAAAAGAGCTTGGATTAGGAATATACATATAAGAACACAGAAAAAGAAGCTGAAAAATCGTTCAATTTTCAATTTCAGCTTTCCTTAGGAGGTAGAGAAGTTCAAGCATTGTTTGTCATCTAGTTCTTAACAAGTGTTAATGTTTTAAGTATCTCATGGTTCAACTAAATCGCTAATGTGCCAAATTTTATGTATTCTCTCAGGTTTTGGAAGCTTCAGAATTTTTAGATGCAGTATACCACTTGGAATGTTAATAATTCTTTTGAGGAAATATATTAAGTTACATAACACCTTTGATTATTGTATCTTTGATATGTAATATGACATTTAAATCATATTAGGAACTTTTTTCAGCCAAATAATACCCTCATCTTGCTTTAGCACTGTCACTCTGAAGAGGGCATAATTTACTCAACCACTCCACTTTTCTCCTTGTTCATTTATTTGATTGGAAACAATAACACCACATTGTCAATGAGCTGCATTTATTCATATGAAAAGAGAGAAATAATAAATTAAATAGATTAATATAAAAGATGTGACAATAAAACAATAATGCCACATCCATCTTTATAGAAGAGTTTATACACAGTAATTTATGTGCGTGGAATACTAATAACGTTCTCTTTTCTTTTTAAAAAATCGAAAAATCTACCATATGCCACCCCACAGATCAACTTAAAAATGGAACACCACAAACTATAAAGTGAAAAAGGAGAACAGGCTTTTCACTCAAAATTCCATTAGTTGTTAAAACAACTAAAAACAAAACACTGTACAAACAAACAAACAATTTTCATTCGGGTAACAGTACTATGAAAGAAACTATATTCACTTAATGACTGACAAATTAAATCTATCATCTTCTAAACGTGTATAATCAAAACCAAAAATGTATATCACCAATTAGTTATGGTTTTTCGCAAACCAACGAGATCCCACCACCCTTTTGCTCAGTATACTTTGTGCTGACGTATGATAGAACTGCCGATTCCATCAAGTTTCTTAGTTGCATTGTGGCATTTCATCACATCTGCATTAATTACTGTTCCATTTAGATATCTCAAACAGTTAGACATCCCACTCTATCTCAGAATCTTGAAATTTAGCTTGCCTCTTTTTTTTTTCAATAAAAAATGTCGTCAGTAAGCTACAAATCCTTTCTGAAGACTCGGGCAGTCTTTAGAATTTTCATGAAACAAAACATTTTGGTTAGAAAAAAAATCTCTTTAGAAGAACTAACCACAATTCCCAGTCTGGCTTTCAACAATCTGGTACCTCCATTGGTGACACAAATGCCTCTGAATCTTGGACGGTGGCAGAAATCATTTCCCACCTGCGGTATCTCTTGTTTGAGGCTAAATGGAGAATGCATCTAATTGAATGAATCCGTCACCTGACTACCCCAGTTTATAGTTCAATCAGCAAACATGAGATCCTTATCATGCATACAGCAACGAAGTTGTCATGAATATCTGTTTGATGGAGTCTCTTCCGATCATCTAGCGGCTGAGTTACCATATGATCTCCAAACTTCTCTCCATTGTCGCCTATTGCCAGTTCTTTCAAATGGATAATTTTGAGCATCCACATGTGTTCTGGATGTGTTGCTTCCATTTCGTTTCTTTTGAGCATTCCTCATCTCTTCCTCAAGATCATACCTTGATCGCTGAAAAAGATAAAACAGTGTGTAATCAACTATATCCATACAATAAAGAATAATAAAAGAACAATCAGCAAATCATAAAGTTTATAATTGAACAGCTTCAATATCAAGAATAAAATAAAAAAACAAATAAAATCGCATAGCAATAATCAAGATTATGGGTCTGCAAGTTCATAAAACCGATAGGCAGTGTGATGGACCAGGCCTAGCATAGAGAATGGCAGGTGATGCAAGGTACTCCAAGCATATGTAAACTAAAAATTATGAAAGCAAGCATTAATGGTATATATAAATGTCAAATCAAATCAAACAATACAACGGGTGATTTGAACACCTTTGATACAATGTTGAATTACGACTTAAGCAAAAAATTTATAATCATAGGTGAGGGCCCAACTATAGTTTTTATTCTCTAAGGTGTACACATGGCTTCTTTCAGGTGCTTGTTTGTTTAGGCTCCAAGTTCACATTCACATTGCAAGGAACTAATTCTAATTACATGTAGTTGAGGGTCCAAGAACTGTATCTAAGCCCGATAATAGTATTTATGCTCCATCAAAGGTATACACAGGGCTTCTTTTAGGTGCTGTTTAGGCTTCAAGTTCAAGTTCCCATCAGGAGAAACAAATTTTGATGATCATCATTGAAAAAGATGAGGTGAAAAAATGGGTCAACACCAACAAAAAAAGAAGCACTGCCACATTTAAAGTTTTCAAATGCATAACCCTGAGCCCTTCTAGGCCTGCACAGTGTACCCTTCAGGGCATAAGAACTAGTGGCACACCACTGCAAGACCATTCAAAGTTCCAAGCCTGAGCAAGGACGCACTCAACAATTCTTTGCTAGCAGGAACTAACAGCTCCAACAGACGATTTGGAAAGAAAAATAAAAAAGACGGTTACAGAATGCAAACGCTCTAGAAAGTTTGTCAGATAAGAAAATAATGCATAATGAGCAAGAGCGTTAGAATATTTTTAAGACCTTGGTAGGATCTGAAAGTACAGTATATGCCTCCCCTATCATTTTAAAAAGTCTGTCAGCATCTTTGTGGACTTCTGCTCCAATCTCCTTCCAAAGTCCATCATCTCCATTATCACTTCTAACCAAGGATTGACCCGCCTACATCAACAATGGATTTGTTACATGGTGAATAGCAGTAGGCATGCAAATAAAGCATATAATATAAGAAACCTTATCAGGATGATGTCGAAGTGCAGCTTTCCGATAAGCCTTCTTGATGTCAGGTGCTGAAGCAGATGGTTCAACTCCTCTGCCACATTATTCAAAATACGAGTGATCTTAAACCTCAAGATTAAAATAGCTTAATAGCCAGTAAGTATGAACTTGACAATTATAGCATATTCATTTGAATTCAAAACAAAACTAACATCATGTTGCATATAAATTTTAAAAAGATAATAATTAATTATGTGTGTATTTCATTAAAATTTGATAAACCCCACAGAGCACGTGGGAAACAAATGAAGGCAGAGTGGTGCCAAATGCATCCCTCTCCTAGCTAAATCAAACACCTTTCATCTTCTGTCCACAATACAATTTTATACAAACACCAAAATTTTGAAAATGTAACCCTATAACACAGAGACAGATACAAGAATCTGTACAATGCTGAGAAGGGGTTCGGACTACGATTAAGCATGCAGCAAAATTTTAGGAAGACTCAGGAAGAGAGGTTAAGAAGACTGTCTTAGCATCAACAGCAAGAGGGATAACTGACAAGCATGACGACAGTAAGCATGAGACTGAAGAATCTATTAGTTATGTTGCATCTCCTGAAGCTCTGAAGAATAAAGAAGTTTTGAGA
The DNA here is from genome assembly GCA_035584115.1 of Cedrela odorata. Lineage (NCBI taxonomy): Eukaryota > Viridiplantae > Streptophyta > Magnoliopsida > Sapindales > Meliaceae > Cedrela > Cedrela odorata. Next base: position 1,927,743 of record JAXCLQ010000005.1, on the reverse strand, counting down.
GATGCTTATATTGAAGTTTCTTCGGCAACTTTCAAAAAGAATCTGAGGAAAGAAGCACAAAGTATACTTCAAATTCTCTAAAAATACAAAAAATTGGGAGTAGTTAAAGAAGGTGCTAAAGACAATGACTTTAATGAACCCTGGCTACATTTCTTAGTTCTTTCAACTGATCTCATAAAAATCAGAGAAATTGAAGGTGCAAATGAGTTTTACAATATGGGTGAGGCCATCGTCGAGATTGAACTGGCAATACTTTAAACTGTATAATCTTACCATTTTGTATGATCTGGACTTAAAAGTGGGGATGTAAGCAAATAGGTTGGGTTTATTTAACATTACTCACAAAGGCAAACTCAAACCTAAGCACGTTATGTATGCCACAGGCATAAAGCAGCAGAAAAGTAATGGCAAAATCAAGCAAGAAAGGGGAGAAAATCTGGAAGAAATAGGGGGAAAACATCAAAATCTTTATTCAATAATCTCAAAGCCTTCAAAATCTACCTTAACAACTGAAACTAAGGCCTTATTTATAGCGGCCATAACCTAAGAAAATGAAAAAAGAAATCTACTTCAAATAAGGAATAGAGTTCCAACCCTAACAAGAGCAATGAAAATCAAAGGAAAGAAATCCACTTTGATAAGAAATAGAATTTAAAACCAACTAAAATAAGTAACTTAAACACAACTCTAATAAGAAACTAAAGCATAGTTTAAATAAAATGAGAAAAATAAAAACAATGCCAAACTAGCCTAGATTGTTCTACATCACATAGGTTATCAGCACGAACAGGTGAAAATAGATCATTTCTGAGCAAGTCAAAGTGCAAGAAAAGAAGCTATTATAATCTCAACCAGAACAAAATGAAATCTCGAAAAAGCAAGATGGGTCATGACATTATGACAACCAAAAAGAAAATTTTGAGGATGATGACAATGAAAACTGAACTAGCACTTACATCACAATTGATTTAAGAGGTAAAAAGTAAAGGTTAATTTTCTTCTCCCCTTTCCTCACTAGAAATATGCTCTAAAGTAGCCAACGGGGGCACAACCCCAGTATACCACAAGCATACAAGCACAGCACCCACAAAAAAGAAAAAAGTTTAACAAGGATACACTGAACAAAGAGAAACAAACAAAAAATACTTCCAAGACCAGTGACTATGGTTTCTGCAACTGTGACCAAGGTCCGGTGCTGCTACATGTACAAAAAGAATGGTCTTTCAAAGCAGATAGTGATTATCAAATCACCTTTGCAGTGGGAGCAGTTAGTATATGTGTAATCCGAGGGTTCATTGGGAGGCTGTGTGCAGGAATCACAGATATCTCAAGAAAACAGTTGGAATGGGAATTCTTTTTAAAAATGGTAACATTGGATGTTGTGACTTTTCTGATGCTAACAGTTGTTTGAAATGAGAATACAATGTTGTTGACTCCTTCCTGTTACTTGTGTGAAATGAGAATTAAAATAAGCTAAGTAACTATCTTGTGTTTCAAAAATTTGATCCCATACCTCCTAAAAAAATACGGGACATATCCAATGGAATATCCTTCATGCATTAGACAGTCCAGGATAAATTTCATCCAAAAAAAAGGAAAAAACTTACAAAATAAGGTACATATCCAAGGGGATGTCCTTCCTCTCTTCTTCCTCTATTGCAGTAAGCTGCATACGAGCTTGTCTGAGATCAATTGCCAAGTTAATCGATCTATCAGGTCCTCCAGACTGATTATTCTTCTCAACTTGCTTAGTGAGAAGGGCTACAAATCTCTGAAGATCATTAGCTGCTTGTCCATAATCCCTAACCATCTCATATAAAGTGGCTCTTCTAGAAATTGCCTGTAGAGTAAAAACAGATCATACATATTAAGCTAAAAGGTTGTTAAAGGAAAACAATCATAAATTTGTCTTGAATCCAGAAGTGAAACAAATTCAAACACAGATGGCAGTTGAAATTAAGCAAGCATATTTAAAAACCTTTCCAGAAAAATAAACACAAAAAAAAAAATGTTGCCTTCCTCTCAAAACCAACAGAGAGGAAATATGTAAAACCAAAATTCTGAAACAGATTCCAGATATGCATCTCTGGAAAGTAAGAGGTTCAGAAAAGGAAGACAAAAGATAAAGAAGATAAAAGCAATGACAGAAGGCAAAAATCAGAGCCTGTAAGGATTTTAGTGCGCCTCAGAGAGAAGTGAGAACCAAACGGAGTAAACAATGACATGCAAAAAGGAGTGAGAATAAGGCATGTGCTTCAGCCAGTTACAAATCCACGGTACTCACACAATTTTGTGCTTTCCATTATCAAGAAGCAATCAATCCACCTTGTAGGTTTCTGTTAGAAACTTTCAAGTCAGAGTAGTAATACATTGCAGACCAGGTATGATATTACAGATCTGTGTTTGAGAATGTTATTAGACTTCCTAACTTTGCAACCATTTTCAACTTCCCAACTTTTTTGTATCACGATTGTATCATGCTATCTATGAGGACGATTTGCATCGAACACTACCCGCAATCATTTTATTACTCAACTCGAACAACAAATTAGCCCATTCAGTTTTAGAAAGTGCAACTATGGAAAAATTACATTTGCAATGCACATAATCAATGAATTCATTAACAATAATTTACACATTCCCGCCAACAAATTGCAAAAACTATTTCACTAATAAAACCATTGTCCTCGTCAGATAACTGTATTTGGAGGCATGGGAGAGCACAGTAAAAGTGGAGCACGCCTGATATGTCACACAACACACATGGTATTGCAGGGGTAACGACCAATAAAAAATGAACAGAAACTCGAACAAGATTTCTGGAAATTATTTCAAAAACATGAAGGGTCTAGCAGATTGTTTTTTACTGGTCACAATTTTGGCCACCAATCTGAGACCTCTGGAGGAGTAAAATACTCGTTACTTGGGTCAGTTAACACCAACTCCTAGAACAAAGACTACAAAGGGTATCCTGAGAAGATGTAATTGTTTCTAACAACTTTCAACATTCTAAGCCTTTCTCACCACTAATGTACAAGATTAGTTATCCTATCCAACAGTATTATGAGCATAATCACCATCTCTGCAATTAGTATTCTATTCATAACTGTAAAATAAACAAATTTCTGTTCACATCCTCTCCTCATGTGATAAAACTTACTAGTCAACCCACTTACGAAGTATGACCTGCTTCAAAGGTACATTTTGGTTTGATACTTTAATAATGGGATTAGCTTCCTACCAAGCAAGAACAACCTGCATGGAAGGAGTACCTTGGGCCATGTGATTCAGTTAACTGGACTATTCACAAGTAATTTAGATCGATCAGACTATCATCACCCTTTTAATCATAGGCCAATATGAAATCATCAAAATTTAGATATATTATCACATAAATGGGCCAGTGGATTCAGAATCATAGAAAAACTTTATGGGCAAAGTTCTATTTTCACTGAGCATCCAAAAACACCACACAAATTTTCTCTGCAACTTCATTGCAAGAGCTGCAAAGAATCAGTTTAGAATCAAACCTTGAGATAATTTCCATCTAGAGCTATAGCTAGGTTGCAATCTGCAATAGCATCAGTTATATTGCCCAACGCTTTATATGCAGCAGCACGGTTGCAGAAACAAATAGCTGCAAAAGAACGTGACTCCACAGGCCATGATAAGGCAGCAGTATAATGTTCAACAGCTTCTGAATGTCTTCCTGCTTGGAATGCTTCATTCCCAGCAACCTATCATAAATAACACAAATGCATTAATACTCGGAAACAAAAATCTACCAAAGCACCACAAATAGTTTCATCCTTTTAGTCACTGCTAGGATGGAAGATTGAACATAAAGTACTAAAGAAAGAAAGAGACAGGGAGTCAAAGCATAGAATTGGAATACCTTATGATGTAAAAGCTCACGCACAGTGCCAGCTAAGGGTATCAATGGTTCCAGCATCTTTCCTCCAATCCTGAAAAAAAAAATGAAGCAACAGTAAGATTATCATGGTATAACAAATAAAAGTGAAAGAAATGTAATGCAAACAAGAAGTAGGAATTACCCATGTTCTTGCTTCTCAAGTGAAGCAATGGCCTCCTCCAGCCTTCCCAAATTAACATAGGATTTGAAAATTAACCGATGCCGCCATAGCCTACAGGAACTTGCGGGTTCAGAACCATCTTGCTCTGTTAACTGGCCACTGGTATCTAATGGAGGAGAATTCTTTTCAGCAGAATCAAAGGTCTGCTCACACAGCTGAATTACCTCTTCATACTTTCGTAGCTGTCAGACGGAAGAATAGTTACTCAATTTTCTAACACTATTTTGATGCAATAGTAAACACTTAAAATGCAACGACTCTGAAACAAAAACAATTTCTGGCACATGCAAAAGCAAAACTTCACATGTCAAAATGAATGAAAAAACAGACCATGAAAAGCGCCTCCGCCTTCATTTCAAGTAACTTTTCTGAGTATGAACTTATCAACAAAGCCTCATCAATTACTCCCAGAGCATTCTCAGCATGGTTGGATGTTTTATTCTGCAGAAGTTGAGCAGAGTGTAGCATGCATTCAGACACTTTCTGCCGAATAGGAAAAACACTAAATTAGTCAAAATGTCATTAGACAAACCATAAATTTCCCCACTATAAAGAAAAAGATAGGGAAACAATATCTGCAAAATTTCAGCATGTTTTACAATATCTGCAAAATTTCAGCATGTTTTACTTTCACTGTGAGAATCAAGCAAAATAGGAAAACTATTTCTCTGACAAAAAAAAAAACTGACACCTCCTACACAAACTGCTAGGACAATGTTACATCTATCTGAAGATAATCACAGCATTTGAACAGCTAGAACGTGGATTTCAACAGACAGAAGTTTCTGGTAACCATGGCAATTAAACTCCTAAAATAGCTAGAAGTGAACAAGTTATTCGTAGGAAAGAAAAATAAAAATAACACCAATTCTTTGAGATTGACCATCAAGTGCTTAGTAGATTGTCACTTAAAACATGAAATACTTTCTTGTCCCCCACGTTGCCAACAAAGGGCATAAGAATAGAGATTTCACAGAATATCTACTTTTGTCCCCTAAGCTGCTCGTGGGGAGATTTCATTTACTTTTGACAACAAAAGAGAAACACACAGAATCATCCAATCTAAGAGAATTAATAATGCTGCTCAAACAAAAAGGTACAGATATCATAATGTATCAAAGAAGAAATGCTACCTCAGCAGATTATAAAGTAGCTCATTAGTTGAAAAATAACTATAAGAATCCTAACATAACCCCACAGCTAGCTCTTGAAACTACAAGAAAACACGTAATTCTAGGAGGCCAATCAGCCAACCAAGCTTAGACATGTTTAAAAGATTGAGCTACAAGATAACAACAACAAAGCTTCCAGCATAAACCAGCCAAGATTAGGAAAATACTTTGCAACAAAGCTTGGGCAAAGATTTAATGCATATGCTGAATAAAATACAATCAATAACTAATGTCAAATATATGTATATATATGTATATAAATATATATAACCATTGTAAACTAACTTAATAGGAAGAATAAGAAAATATATTATTTAGTTAGAGAATTCATAGTACCTGTGCCTTTTGAAGGCCATCAGAGGCCTCTACTGCAATTTTTCGGTCCACACAGATGTCACTTCCTGAGTGTAAGCACTTTCTAAAATACCTTGACGAATCTTCAACTTCGCCAAGAGCAAGGTAACAACTTGTAGAAGTAACAAAAAAAAAAAAAAAAAAGCATAGATAAGGATATATGATATTTGACAAAGATCAAACACAATCCACAATGGATATGCTCAATGCTGGAGCCCAACAAAGTTACAGATCAGTTAGATGATAATGAGTAAAACAAATAGCAAAATGTAACAATTTACTACAAGCTAGATGAGCTAATCGAAATAAAGAAAATTTAGAAACAACAAAACCCCTACATATTTAATTTACAAAATAGCACATATGGACACTGGGCACCAAATGCACTAGTATCTCATTCGAGCCCAAACAAAGAATTAGGGCAATACAATATTAAAGTAATACTAAATTTCTCATCAAGAAAAAATTGAGATAAATATTAAAATAATTCTGAAGTTCTCATAAAGAATGAATTGAATTACTAGAACAAACTCTAGAGCAGTAGAAACTTTTCAGTAACAAAGTATACTATGATTATTATGGCACAATTAAATAAATACAAGGTTATTTCACAGTGCACTCCAAATGAGGAATCAGAAATACAAGGGAGAGCCTTACTTTGCAGCTCTAACTTGCACTCTGAGAAAGTTTGGATCAAGGTTAACAGCCAACATACAGTCTGCTAGTGCATCTCTCATTCTTCCAAGAGACATACGTGTTGCGGCACGGTTGCTATAACACAGCATCAATGCCCTGAGACAACTTCGAGATGTCTCACTTTTAGATATACAGATTATCCCTTGCGTGTAGCAATCCTCAGCTTTGGACAAGTTCCCATTAGTATAGGCCTGGTTTCCCCTGATATATATCATTTCAAAAACATAATGAAGTTTGAGCAGGCAGGCGGATGTGCATATTTTACAGTCATCAAATCAAAGTAATAAACTGAGATTTCCTATGAGTAAAATGAACAAACATAAATTTATCATGTGAGTTTCAGAAAAAGAGTAGGAAACTAATTGGAATAAAGAAAACCTTAATCGCCACTTCTCACATGCTTCCTGAGCTGCCATAGTTGCAGCAGAAGTCAAATTAGAATCTTGCTTGATTTCCTGTCCCCTATCCACCCCAGAATTATGTTCAAATTTGAATTGAGGAGAAAATGGATCTCCTTTCTCACCTTGCCGAGAAGACAAAAGTGGTGAAGCTCCAGTGAATGAAGAAAATTGAATAGAGGATGATGCAAGCGGAACTTTCACATGTGGAGTGTTATTAAAGGACTCATAACCAATTTTAACCAGATTTTTCTTTTTATGGTGGCGTTTGGATGCCAATAGATCTTGACCAGCAGAAGAGGCAGCAAAGGTGAAGTTAGACCCGCTTATTTCTTCTGAATGTGAAGGAAAATTGAATTGCATCCTGCTGTCACTATCTTGCCTCTGAATGCTTGCACTTGAATTCGCTTCTGTTTCAGCTGAATTAACAGAGTTATCAGTGTTAAAATCAATCTCTTCATTTGCGGATTTAAAACTATCAGTTTCAGCCCCAGAAACAGACTCTTCTGGAGGACCATCAGAACAAACACCTCTGTCAGAGTGTTCCTCTTTTGTGTCCCTGAATTCCACGTCCCCATCATTTATATCCATACATTGTGTTGCGGCAACCAGATCTTCATCTACTGCGACATTTGAAACAGTAGGTTCTGATTCAATAGATGCATCATTGTTGTCAAAACTGAAAGACTCATCTGATGCCATAGATGTTTGTCTTGAACATCGAGTATCAGTCAATGTTTCCTGATATGGGGAAATATCCATTGGTGAATAAGATTCTGAAGGCTCTGGATTCTCCTGGGAACTTTCCACTGAAACAAAATCATGTCCCCGCGACAGCGGGACAGAGGTAGGCTGCCTCAACTTTCCCTTCCTTTTCTTTACCTTCGCATCTCCAACAAATTCCCTCTTCGCACTGAATTCCAACTTCTCACTTACACCCGAAAATAGATTTGCTTTTGGATTTGGAGTTTTAAATTCTACAAAGGGTGTCTCCGTAACATCTTGTTTGCTTGTAAAACTAAACTCATTGACTTTTCCAGGTCTATCCATATCAGGCACTTTTGATACATTATCAACTGATTGAAAATGCAGACCACCAGCTGAAAATGAAGAAGATGACAAAGCACTGTCACTCGGTCTTGAATCATCTTTTTGTTGGTCTACAGGATCTTGACTAACACTGGCATTCTCACCCAGCATTCCTGGCTGAAATGCGTATCCCATGGGAACCGATTTACCTAAATCATGGAACTTCTTATCACCCAAATTTCCTGTTTGTTTATCCTTCACAAAGATTCGAGATGTCATTCTTCCCATGTCGGCTTGACCAGTAGAGTCACAGGTTACACCTCCAATATTCAACTTTTTCCCCATCTCATTTGACAGTAGATTCTCCCTTTCTCCAACAAGATAACCGGTACTACCTTTATAGCTACTAAAAAGAAAACCATCCTTCTTATTGCTCTTATCATTATCATCCTTCTCATTAGCTAAATTCAAATTCTTCATTTGATCATGCAGTTCATTAGCGACAAAAGAATCACTACTCTTTTTATGACTACTAAATACAAACCTCTTCATATCATCCTCCTCGCTATCTTTAACACTCAGTTTCTTCTTCAACTCATTTTCAAGCTCAGATTCCACATTGACAACACCCTTAGAAACAAACCTGCCACTATCATTTGCACTTAAATTGACATTGTCATGACCATCAATCTTCAACTTTCTAATATTTTCCTCCAATGCATCAAAACTATCACTCTTATAATTACAACCATCATTACTACTTCCAAATACAAATCCCTCTTTATTATTTTCATTCAATAACTCATTCTTTTTTGCCCCAAACACAAATGCATTAGAACCCAAACCCGGTCCAGGCCGAAACGGGTTGAAACCGGGCTCAAACCCAGATTCTGAAGTCCCGGGAATCTTCATTTTCTGAGAATCAGATTGCTTCCTCACCTTAAACAGTCTCGCCTTGGAAGATCGCGAAGCTGCCGGTGATTTGTAGCTCAAATTTGCGTCATTTGGATTTAAATTCGAAAACCCAATAATTTTATCAGCCAAATTTGATGATGGGTTCATTGTTTTCAACGAAGAACTCGATGAACTTTACGAAATAGCAAAAGGGAAAGAAAAAGAAACCTGACCGTTGGGGTTGGGAGCGCCGGAGTGGTCTAGCAACGCCGGTAACATGCCACAACAAAGTGGAAGTCAGTCATCAAATCGGACGGTCAAGATTTAATCAAACAGTTAACAGGATGACGATCTAAAATTACAATTGAATAATAAATGATTGATCTGGTTGTTTGTTTCTCTTTGCTTTGAGGAGAGAGAGAGAGAGAGAGAGAGCGCTTTACTATTTCACGGATGCTTGTTTTAATCCTCTAATGCTGCTTTCAAAATAATATTATTTTCCATTATTTTTTTATTTTTTATTTTTAATTTGAGAGTGATTTTAGTATAATTATTATTTTATTTATTTATTTATTTATTTTGAAATTTTGAAATTTTTAATTTATTTTAATTTTCAAAGATATTATTTTATAAATTTTTTTTATTATAATTATTTTATATTGGAAGTTACTAGCTTTCTTCAACACCCTAATTTAAATAATTTATAAGTTAAATTATAGACATAGGCATAGCCCCCTTCACGTTGATTTTGAAGCCCCTTCCTTGTATCACATTCTACAGATTTTCCATTGGGATTTCCTTGGAATAATTAATTAATAAAGAAAACTTGTAATATGTACTTACATTCTAGAATTAATTAATTGTATTTATTTTGAAATTTTCTCCTTTTTTACTTTACTATAAATCTTATTTTCTTTTCAGTTTTTAAGGTGAGAAAATATTTAAAAAAAATATTGTTCTAATTATATATTTAAAGAGTTTATTGAATTATATATTTACCCATTTTAAATTTTAATTATTTTAAAAAAAAATTTTACGTAGAATAATCTTACTTTATAAATAAATAAAAAATTTAAAAAGTCTCGTTATTCAATTATTTTTTTATCTTATTTATTTATTTCACTTTTTTACTTTTTTTTTTAATTTATGATCATTCATAACTTTCTCTCTTTACTAATTAAATAATTCAACCACGTTATTAATAGTACTTGCTTAAGATACTCTATTATTTTTAATATTATTAAAAATTAGTTGCGTAACAATGATTTTAAGATATTTTATAATATTTAAAACTTTCAAGAAGCTAAAAAAATTATATATAAAAAAGTAAATATATGGAGTTGTATAGGATATAAATGACAATTTATTAGTTATTATGTATTGTCTAAAACTTTTGAAAAGTTAAATGCTAAATTCATTCGTACAAATTAATATAAAAATATTCTATTTTTCATAATTTTCAATTCTAAGGATATTTTTCAAACATAATATCATAGATACTCATTTTATAAATTAATATAAAAATATTATATTTTACATAATTTTCAATTTTAAGGATATTTTTTAAACATAATATCATACAGAGCTCTAAAATGTGCTATTATTAGAAACTTAAACCCTAATTTGTCAAAATAGACCAAAAACAAACACCACCACCATATACACAGTACACAGTTCAGCTTTTCTTCGTCTTCATTCCAGCAACCAGATTCATATTATTCTCCGACGACCATTCCTGTCAGAAACCTATTCCTCTGATCAAACACTTCCCCGATATCGCAGTCCCAGCCCGTCGGCTTTATTTGATCAATTGCCACCTCTAAACTCCTTATTCCTTTCTCTTCTTCTTCCTCTTTATCCCCAGAAGCTTCGTCTAAGCACTGTAAAAGCTCAGACTCAATACAGTTATTATTAGGGTTCCAGTCAATCTTATCAATGTAGATATCCGGACTTGGAAGTGATGCTCTGCATGGCAGGCCGTTTATCTTCAACCAGTATCGGAGCTTCGCCTTGTTGAAAGCCTCTTCGCCTGCGGAATCATTCCACCGAAGGACGCGGTGCGTATCCTGTATGTATCTCTTGGTGTTCTCTAATCTCTTCCATGGTAGAGAACCCACTTCCCAGCAGAACCTTTTCTCCCACGTCGGCACACTTCGTGGTGGTTTCTGAAACTCCGAGCCGCCGCTAGCAGAAATCCTCCTCCTTCTCCGAGCGCAACAGCTGCCGCAATCTGCCATGTATTCCCGCTGACGATTTCTTTTTTAATTCTACTGAAAGATCGAGAGCAGTGTTGAATGTGCATGGTTTGAATGCACGACGTCGTTATTTATAGAGTGTGAACTGTTTAGTGATGAGTGACAATTTAAAAAAAAAAAAAAAACATTTGTATAACTTGCAATGAAAGTTATAATATATTTTTCAAAGCTTTAGCGCGTAATTTCATTTCATCACCACTTGCCATGCAAGGTTTGAATTTTCTAAAGCAGTCATCGATATATATATGCACATCAATCAGAGTTTTAGCTTTATCCAAGAGAATCATTTCTTCCTTCCTTCCTTATTCCTTCTTGACAAGTGCAATATTTGCTCTCACTCTCCTTCCCTCTCCTTCCTTACCAAGGAGAGGATTCCTCGTGATTGCAACTTTGATGTATATACATCAAAATTTTATCATTGGTTTTAAGTTTATGTGTAAGAGTTGCAAGTTAATAGTTTATATCAGTAATGTAACATATTTAAACTCCTGTACAAAATCATTTATACAATATGTAAGTATTATATTATTGTCATACATCTTATATTTTTACAAGAATAAATAAAAATACACAATATATATATATATAAGACATGTAATAATAATATAATTTTATCACATAAGTTTGTATAAAAATTTGTATATCTAATATTATTCAATTTATATATGTAGTACAATTAATGAACATATAAACATGCATATATTAATTGCGTTAGAATAAGAGATAGAGTTCTTAAAACTAAGAAAAAAAAAATCTTATGTAGAGTACATATACCACGTTATCAATATGCCTATCGTAAAAAATTTTGTCGTATATACATTTTATCTTGAAAAAATAAAATTTTATGGTATAAACATTTTATCTTGAAATTAGTGAAAGTTTACTATCCAATACAAATATATTATATGTTCTAAATTTTCTCTTATATTATAATAGTTAATATCATCATTAATTAATTTTAAAATAAATATATACGTGACAAAATATTATTGTATAGGTAACATGGGACACAGTCTCGTCTAAAAATTTCTCTTAAAATTTACTAATCTTAAAAGTGTTTAAGACAATAATAGAGAAGTTTTAATACATATATCATGAATTTATTGAATAGCCATACTTAAATTTTTCTCAAAACTATGAGATTTTATAATTTTATACTCATAAAATTATCAATTAAAATTGTTTTGATTGTTGAAAATTGTTATATATTCCTTAAAATCTTTAATATTTTAATTAAATAACTATTAATTATAATGTTTTCTATTTTTTTATATTTACAAATTTAATTTTTAATTACACATAAAATATTTGAACATATATGATAACTTAGAAACTCACAAAAATGTTGTGAATATGCATCATAATTTTTGTTATGACAATATTAAGCTGACTTTGAATAATGCGAAATTACAACTAACAATAAAAATGGGTCATGGATCCTGAATCTTTCCTAAGGGCTGCACCACAGACTGTTTGCCAGAAGACATTGTCATAGCGGGCAAGTTCTCGGCTGCATCGGCAACTCCATCCACAGTTACTGAATGAAGCGATCGTGGAACATGAAAGCAACTATGGAAGTAAGGATTTCGCAAGGCCTTTGCAGCTGTTGGCCTTTTGCTGAGATCCTAGGAACAAAGTGATGAAATCAAGCCGATTTCATCGTCATTTGCTGATGGGATTAACGCAGAAAGATTGTTGCCGAAAACCTTCGAAAACTTGTAGTTAATAGATTTTGCAAGATCAAGTTCTTCAGGCCAAGTATCCATTGTAGGACTGTCAATTGCATTGTTGTTTAGGAAACGGTCTGGGATATAAGTAAAAGTCCAATAGGTCGTGGGCCTCCGAGTGGGTGATCCGAGTGGGTGATATAGAACCCAAAGTTGAGATCCCGTGAAGGATGGAAGAAACTTAATCTTAGCTTGAGCCCAGAGAGCCTTAACCACATGATAACAAAGATCTCGGACATAATAAGAGCCAAGACCTCCCAAGTTCATATAAAAAATATTGGGTCTGGGCATCAATTGCGAGACCTCCCCCGGCTATGAAGGTCTTGGGTACAGTATGATAGAGGTCTCAGACATACAATACAATCTTAGGTCATCTCAAGTAAATGAGGAGGTCTCAGGCAAAAACTTCTGAAACCTTTCAACAGTTGCGTGTCATCGAAAGATTCGTTTTCTTTCCAATTTATTTCTAGATCATTCCACAATAAGGACACATGGCTTGATAGATGTCTTATATAAGAAAGGCTCAAGATCCTGCAAAATTTCAGAAAGTCGATGCTTTTAAAGTAAAACTTTCGTAATTACCGGAATCAAAATATGTCTAGGATTATTATTTCCAGATTCTGTAGACTCCTACCAAGTTTGAAAGGCTTAGCAAAAAGTGACATATAAAAAGAGAGTCAAGGATAACCAAGTACAAAGGATAACCATACTTCGGGGCTAGACACATTAACTTAGCTTAATATAAGATGATATTATTTTTGTCTGATTTTTTCTCTCTTAAACACAAAACAAGTAAAACCCTGACTTAAGTATCGGAGGGTTTTCGCTGGATCACCGGCTTTTATCTCCTTAGATTTTCTTATGGTTTCAGGTTGAATGATGTCCAAGCGAAGGAAAAAGATCGACACTACACAGAAATATTGGAAGAATTTTTGTTGCATCAATAATTACATATGTTATGGAGTTGATCAGCTTCACTATCTCCTAGAAAAAGATGATGTAATGTGATCGTCTCTGCCATGATAACTCTTATGGCCCACATGTCAACTTTTGAGCTTTTTGGCATGGAAACCACATTTCTGAAGCTTCATACCACATCGTTGAGAAATATTTTGAATAAAGAGAACATGGATTTCTCTTACTTGACCAAAATCAACAATTTTGATTATGTCTTTGCAAACAAGCAAGTTGTCTGGCTTTAGGTCTTGATAAAAATATCCTTGTTGGTACATGTAATTAAGACTTTAGAACAATTGTAACTAGAAATTTCTGACTTCAACTTCAGAGAAAAAGTACTTCCTCTCTTCCATAAGTTGGTTTAGGTCGTTGTCCATGTATTCAAACACAAAATATAAGATGTTGTTTTCGTGGATAAGCTTTATCAGTTTCACAATATTTGAATGATTGTTCATCTTCTGCAAGCACTTAACTTCTCTTGAATTTAAGCATTCTTCATGGGAAGAACACTTATCCTTCAATTTTTTGATTGCAACAGCTTCTCCAGACTGCTTATTTACAACTCGCCAGACCCTCTCGAATCCTCTATCACCAATTTCTTTGATCAACGTGTTGTTCTCCATTCATTTAAGATCAAGAGAAGAACCTACCGAGAACTCTACAAAATCTCGTTGCAAAACGACTTCTTTAATAAGTAACAAATTAAAGTAAACTTGTGATAGAATTAGTTTTCCTAAATTGCTTAGAAGAACGAATCTCAATAAAATTGTGATAATTTGGACAGAACTTTAACTTTTAGAGAGATTATGTTGAATCTCAGTTAGACTTCATGAAATTCAAGTATGAAGATCAAATTGAATGAGTTTTAATGTTAGTAGGGACATGATAGACATTTAATTATTTATGTAAATTTAAGTCATTATTAATAGTTGCTAACTTAATTTGACTTAAACATTAGTATAACTTCTAAATTAGGATTCTCTCCTAATCTTTTTTTTATCTTGACTTTTAAGCAGATATCGGCATATGTCATAATTAATAATAAATTGTTTAAATTATATTTTTAAAAAATTATAAATTAATTTCACATTTTACAATATAAATTACAAAAATCAAAATACAATATAAACCGTTGATTATTAATTATGTCACGTACCTACTTAAACCAAAGATAAAAAAGATTAGAGTGTTAATCCCTCTTACAATCCCAAGAAATGGGAATTAATTATTCTAGCGGTAAGATTTAATTATTCTTTCTCCTATAATATCGTTGGAACTAAGATAGCTTACATGTTATATTTTCTTCACCATTGTTTTTTAATCTTTATTTTTTGTTTTCTTTTTCCTTGTTATATGATTTCATCCATTATTCAAAGCTGCAAAAAGGATTAGAGATGGCTGAAGGAGAAGAAGACAATCTCTCTTAGTAGAGTTTGAAGGATTTTAAAGAAAGAGAGATTGACCAAAATTAGACTGGTGTTGAAGCCTTAGCAGCTGTTGCCCATTTGGCTTTTGAGAAACTAGAGGAAGAAATGATAAGAAAAGAAAAGGGAGTGTGTTGAGGGTGATTAGTATTGGAGCAAGTTGGTTGCTCGTATTGGTTATTGTTGCATATAAGTGTGTTAGGGACTTGACTTTGAAATTATTGCATATAGATAAGTATTTTTAAAGTTGGTGGCTTAACAATTGGAAGAGTTTTCACATGCATTGGTCAATATTGATTGATCATGAATTACCTATAAATATAAGACATTATTGCTTTATTTGTTCATCCCTTCTAAATTCTTTCAATCCCTTAACTTCTCAATTTTTTCCAAAGAGAAATATCAAAGCATTCTATTTGAATGTAATTTTCTTAATACTTGAGAGAGTATGCTGCAAATTGTATTCTCCTTATATTTAAAGAGAAGTTATAATCTTACTTTTTATAGTGAATTCTTCTACTTTATTCGTGATTTTTTATCCCAATTAATTTGGAGATTTTCACGTAAATCTGTGTGTTACTTGTTTTTATTTTTATTATTTATTATTTTGTCCCAGTTTCCAATACCCAAGAAGGAGGTGAATTAGGTTCTTTAAAATTTTAAAGCTTAAGATGTATACAATGCACTGAAATTAATAAAATAGTAGAGAGAGAGAAAGTAAACACTTGATTTATAGTGGTTCGGTAATATTGGTCTATGTTCACTCTCTCGACTTTAGCTCACCACCGAGGTTCGACTACCTTCTTATTTATATGGGTTAAGTGAAACCAAATACAACTTCTTCTGAGGTGAAGGGCAACCGTACAACTTCTTTATCCAAGTAAAAGGTAACTCAATACAATATTTGTTTGATTTGGGTGAAGATGAACCCAATACAATACAATTGTATATTTTTGAGTTTTATACTCTCACACTAGAGCTGATGTATCAATAAGTGCGTATAATTAATCTTCTCTCACAAGAATAAGTGAATAAACAAATTTATAGTAGAAAAAGAAAAGAGAATTGTTCACATTAAAATTGAAAATTGAATGATCACAAATGCTTAAGAATATACTCTATTGTTCTCTTCTTTTTAAATTCTTTTATTTATGCTTCTTCTCTTTGTGAAGTCATTTGTGTCCAACTGCTTGATTATATGCATTAAATGTTCTTCATAAATGCTATATAAGTTACTGTTGAGCTTTAAATCATCATGAAGTATCGATCATTTTTGGCATATATCAATTCATTTGTATGAAAATTAAATCTGAATTGGTCTTTATTCCCGAGTATCGATCCATTCTCCTTTACGTATCAATTTGGTTGTTCTAACACTCTAAAATTCTAACATATCGATATCTTCAGTCTGGGTATCGATCTTGTTCACTTCCTAATTATTTTTGAACTCTCTGGAATCACGAAGTATCTATCTCCTGTTCTCATGTACCGATTTGGTTTGCTCCGTAATTATTTTTCAACTCTCTAGAATTACTATATATCAATCTTCTGAACTTTGAGTGTCGATCTTCTCTGAACGTATCGATCTACTTTACTTGGGTATCGATCCATTTAACTTGGTGATTTCATCTGAAGCTACTGACTTGCAAGATATCGATTTATTTTTCTTCTAAGTATCGACATTCTTCAAGTGTATCGATCTAGTTGGTAAGGGTATCGATATTCTCTACTTGTATCGATCTATTTCTTCCATATAACGATCTGATTAGCTAAAGTATCAACTCTTTGGTTCCAAATATCAATCTTGTTACACTTGATTCACATTTCTCATAGAAAATTTATTTAGATTGATTATAAGTATATTCACACACAATTTTATTGATTCTCAACAAGTATAAATTCATTTTATAATCATAAATTGATTCGACATTACAATAAACTCAATCATCATTGAAAACACAATTACATATTATGATATCAACAATTTCACATTTAAATTACTAGCATGATATCATCATATTGTTGTGCTTATATTATAGGGAAAGCTACCTATATATATATATATATATATATATATATATGGAAGGTTAAGCCTCTCATTTACATAACAATTATTTATAAATTTCACTTTAAGTTGCAGATAAAAGTCTCCAAGCATCCTAATAATGGTATCAGAACTCTAGGTTGTTGCAACTCGTTTATGGAGGTACTATTCAAATACGTGTCACTATTTACATATACATGAAAATAGTGAAAGCCTAGTATAGTGTTACAAGTGACATATTGGTTTAGTGGCATACATGTCAAGGAAAATTTTGTCAAAAATGCTCTAAATTGCCTAAGGGGTCTGGGAATTTCCTAATATACTTTTGCATACATAGTGCACATACTACTATTAAAAGTTTCGATATTATTTACATATATGGTACTATTTATAGTGAAATAGTAAAAGTGAATTCGAGTAAGATCGAGACTATAACAGCAAAGTTTGAAATTCAAAAATTCAATGGGAGCAATTTCTTATAGTGAAATATAAAAATGAAGGCAATCTTGAGAAAAGATAAGTGTTTAGTGTCTATAGAAGATAGATCGACGAGTATCATAGATGAAAACAATTTGAATGAAATGAATGAAAATATCATGGTTGATCTATACTTGGGATTAGCTAACGAGTTATTATCGAGCATTGAAGAGAAAAAGACAGAAAATGAGATATAGGATGCTCTCACAAAATTATATAATACAAAATCATTTTTCAATAAGATTTTCCTCAAGAGAAGACTTTACACTCTTCGAATGTCAAAATCAACAAAAGTAAAAAAGCACATCAATATTCTAAAAATTTTATTTTCGCAACTCACATCGTTGGGTCATAAAATAAAGGAAAATGTACGTGTAGAGCTTATACTTCAAAATCTACATGTTGGCAAGTTCGCATCAAGAAAAGGCTCTATCAGTAATGAGAGTGAGATCAAGGGAACATGGCTCTAGTAGGAGTTAAAATTATGGTAGATCAAAATTAAAAGGTAAGAAGAAAGTTAAATGCTACAGTTGTGGCAAGGTTGGACACATGAAAAATGAATGTTAGAAAAATAAAAAGAATGTAGATACAAGTTCTCAATGAAATATAGCAAGTACATCAAGAAATAAAGAAATATTATATAGTAAGGCGACAATAGTTACTAAAAGTAAAAAGAAATTTGTTGATGTATAACTCGTGGATTCAGCGATGACATGGCACATGACCTCTCAGAGAGAATGGTTATATCAATTCAAACCTATCTCAGAAGGATCTGTATTCATGGGAGATGATCATTACTTAGAGATTGTTGGTATTGGGACTGTTAAATTAAACATTTATGATGATATAACTTGCATCATTCATAAGGTATGACATGTAAAGGGCCTTAAAAAGAATTTATTATTTTTAGAACAATTAGATAAGATTGGGTGTAAAACTCAGATTCAGAATTGGATCATGAAGATTGCAAAAGACACGCTTGTAATAATGAAAGCAGAAAAGGTAGTTTCAAACTTGTACATGTTACAAAGAGAAATGTTACATGAAGCAAAGGCATCGGTCTCATCTTCAAATTACAAAGAAGAATCAACGATGATATGGTATCGAAAGCTCAGACATATGTCAGAATGAGGTTTGAAGATTCTCTCAAAATAAAAGTTACTTCCTGAACTCAAAATAGTGTATCTGTGATTTTGTGAACAATGTATTATTAGTAAGCAGCACAGAATGAAGTTTAGTATATCCAGTTCTAGAAGTAAAGGTATTCTATAGTTAATTCATTCAGATGTTTGATAAACGTCAGTTAAATCCCTAAGAAGAGTAAAGTACTTTGTGTCATTCATTGATGACTATTCTATGAGATGTTAGGTGTATCTAATCCAAAGAAAGATAGATGTGTTTGAAGTCTTAAAAGTCTTTAAAGCACAGGTGGAACTTGAATATGGAAAAAAGATCAAGTGTCTCAAGACAAATAATGAAAGAGAATTCGTCAATGATATATTTGATACATTTTGTTAGCAAGAAGGGATCAAAAGACAATTCACTATAGTATACACTCCTCGGCAAAATAAGGTGGCAGAGCGGATGGAGAGAATCTTGTTAGAAATGACAAGGACAATGTTGACATCAACAAAATTGCCCAAGTTTTATTTGGTTGAAGTTGTTAATGTCGCTTGTTATCTGAAAAATCGGTCACCATCAACGACAATTGAGTTGAAGACACCTATGGATATGTGGACTAGCAAACCAACTGACTACTCCAACCTCCATACATTTGGAAGTCATGTGTATGTAATTTACAATTCCCAAGAAACTACAAAGTTGGATCCAAAATCCAGGAAATGCATATTCTTGAGTTATGCTAATGAAGTGAAGAAGATATTCATATGAGACCTCACTGCCCACAAACTTATCATCAGCAATAATGTTATTTTTGTAGAAAAAACTATAATAGAAGAATGGCGATAGCACTGAAGAGGAAAAACTAGAAACTAGTATAGTTCAGGTGGAAGAAAAATCAGAACATAAAGATTCTTCTGAAATAATACTGAAGGATGAAAAATGATCAATTGAATCTGAAGTTTCAGAAGTTCAACAATCAACTAGTAAGAGAATAACACCATTTTGACAATCAAAATATATTATGTAGGGTAATGTTACATACTATCTTTTAACAGATAATGGGGAGCCATCAACTTTCCAAGAGGCAACAAGTAGTTCGGATGCACATTTGTAGACAGTAGCAATGCAAGAAGAAATTGAAGCTCTTTATAAGAACAAAACTTGGGATATTGTGCCACTACCATACGGAATGAAGGCCATTGGAAACAAATGAGTCAACAAAATCAAGCGAAATAGTGATGATTAGGAGGAGCAGTATTATACAAAATTAGTGGTTAAGACATTGATTTTAATGAGATATTTTTATCTATTGATGACTTACTACAGTCAGAGTAGTCTTGGCTATATGTGCTGCATTTGACTTACATTTAGATCAACTAGATGTAAAAACTGTATTTCTTCATGGAGAAATTTTTAAAGAAATTTATATGCTCTAACCAAAGGGTTTTGAAGAAAATGATAAAAAGAACTTAGTTTGCAGGTTAACCAAATCTATGTAGTCTCAAACAGGCGGCGAGGTGTTGGTACAAAAGATTTAATTCCTTCATTATTGGCTTGGGATACAACAAACTGAATTTCAACTATTGTATATATTTCAAGAGGTTTAGTGATAATGATTTCATCATTTTATTATTGTATGTGGATGATATGTTGATAGCAAGTCCCAACAAAGATCGAATCTAAAAATTGAAGGTACAATTAGCTTGGGAGTTTAATATGAAGGATTCAGGACCAGCAAATAAAATTCTAGGGATGCAGATTCACCGAGATAGAAAAGACATGAAAATTTGACTTTCTCAGAAAAATTATTTAAAAGAAATCTTGAGACACTTCAATATACAAATTGTAAGCCAATTTCTACCCTTCTTCTTGTGAATTACAAAATATTCTCTGTAATGTGTCATAGCAATAAAGCAGAAATGATAGAAATATCTCAAGTATCATATGCATCAGCACTGGGAAGCTTAATGTTCGCTATGATATGTATAAAACTAGATATTGCACAAGCAGTGGGATTAGTCAGTCGATTTATGGTGAATTTTGACAAAAAGCATTGGAATGTTTTAAAGAGAGTCCTGAGATATGTCAAAGGGATCTCAGATGTTACTTTATGTTATGGAGACCTTGATAAAAGAAAATCAACTACTAGCTATGTGTTTAAATTTGCAAGAGAAACAAGTGAGCTAAGTTTCAAAATTGCAAAGTGTGGTAGCATTATCTACAACAAAAGCAGAATACATGACAATTACACAAGCATGCAAAGAAGCAATCTAGGTTAAAAGGCTCATGGAGAAACTCAAGCATAAACAAAATAGATATATTTGTTTTATGACAGTCAGAGTGTCTTATGCATTGCAAGAAACTCAATATTTCATTCCAGAACAAAACACATAGGTGTTCAATACCATTTTGTTCAATAAGTGGTAGATAATGAAAGTATAAACATGCAAAAAATACACACCAAGGATAACTTAACAGATGTATTGACTGAGCCAATCAATACTGACAAGTTCAAATGGTGTCGATCCTCTTGTGGCCTAACAGAAACATAAGTGGCATAGAATGACAAGGTAGAAATATTTATGTGGAGATGTGATTGATTCTCAATCAAGTCTCTAAATAGGAGAATGTTGCATATAGGTGTGTTGGAAGCTTGACATTGAAATTGTTGCATATAAATGAGTATTTTCAAAGTCAGAGGTTTGACTTTGAAAATTAAATTTCAAAGTTGACAGCTTGACAATTGAAGGTGTTTTTACATGAATAGGTCAATATTGATTAGTCATGAATTGCCTATAAATATAGGCATTCTTGCTCCATTTGTTCGTCCCTTCTGAATTTTCTCAATCCCTTAATTTCTCAATTTCTCTCAAAGAGAAATATCAAAACATTTTATTTGAGTGTGATTTTCTAAATATTTGAAAGAGTATTCTGCAATAGTCCTCTCCTTATATTTAAAGATAAATTGTAATCTCACTTTTCATAATGAATTCTTCTACTTTGTTCGTAGTTTTTTATTTCAATTAATTTAATATTTTTTACGTTAATCTATATTACTTATTTTCATTTTCATTATTTATTATTGTACTTATATGGTAGGTAAAAACACTTGTGTGTGTGTGTGTGTGTGTGTGTGTGTGTGTGTGTGTGTGTGTGAAAGGTTAAGCCTTCTATTTACATAACAATTATCTATTAATTTCATTTTAAGTTGCAAATGAAAGTTTCCAAATATCCAAACAATTATGAGCCTTCTATTTACTTCAAGAAAATGTTATGATAGGCGGGCATGGCTGCCTAGTGTTTCTTATAGGAATGAAAGAGAAAAGTCACTTGAAAATCTGTTAGAAAATCAGTTCCTGACATGCATTCCATGAAAGAAATAAAATTTGTTGCTGTTTCGGCTAATCATGAAAGTTTTCCTAGAAGTAAAGATAATCAAAGAGAAAAAGCTCTGAACAAACCTGTTACAAATGCAATTTCAAACTTGTGTTGCAAGAAGAAACGAGGGCTTAACGTTGCTTCTTAGGATAAACTTCTCGGTGATGCCATGAAATCAAGAATTATGACTTGGGAGGATAATTATGATAAAGAATGGATAGCTGAATATACGAAGCAAAAGAAGGAGTTGAAAAGAAGTGTAAGCAGAAGAAATAGTAGTGGAGAAAATGATTCAAAATCTAACAAGAAAGTTAAGAGAGAAAGATACATTGTTTCGAACGTGACCCCGAATTTGCCCAAAGAGTTAAAGGAAAGAATTGAGAAACTGAACGGTTTCAAAATAAATTTGGTGATACAAAAGGGTTTGTATTTTACAGATGTATCAAGTCATCGAGGTCGCTTGTCAATCCCTTTAAATCAAATAATATCAATACCAAAGTTCTTGAACTGTTGGTGCTAAACGACCACAACCAATGAGAATCAAATTTTGCAAACTATTGGTTCTTGAATCAAGAATTCAATTTTGTCAAGTTTAACGAACAAACAGAAGGGAAAAAAATATTTTGGAACAAACTTGAATTTCTTTTATTGAATCTAAAATAAAGTACAAGAAGAATACCAAAAAGAAAACAAAGTTTCACAAACAATTCTTTCTTTCTCTCTCTAAAATCTCGTTTCTATATTTTCTCTCTCTATCTTCCCGCTTCTCTATCTCTCTT
>JAXCLQ010000005.1:1883649-1895333 GCA_035584115.1 Cedrela odorata | reverse complement strand
ATTCTAACACAATTACATATTTATTCATGTAGAAATAAATATGCAATCAATTTTATTATACATAATATAATTAAATAAAGTATTAAAAAATAGGTATATATTTTGTTATTTTAGGTAAAAATAATGAATAAAATAGCTAATAATTAAAATATTATTATTGTAGGTAATAAAGTATATGAAATTTAATTTTAATTGTTTATTTTTGTTTATAATAATAAAACATATAAATACATTAATAATTAAACAATTAGGGCCCTGCCCTCGGATTGTTTTATTTCATAATTAGTCCACTTGAAGTTAATTCGGCCGCTTAATCAAAGCGACATGTCGTACACAAGCTCCACCCCACTCCACGTCAGCACACATAAAACAAATTACGTCACGGACATTACGTGCATGACAGTTGTAAGTAATTTAAAATAAATAAATAAAATATTAAGCACGCTGCTAAAGTAATGACCAATCAGAGACGAGTCAAATAAAATCATGAATTGTTTTTATTGGTCAAAGAAGTCAAAATGACGGACCACAATAATGTGACTTATGATTAGTTGTCAGCATGGGAATTAGAGCGATTTTGAATAATAATTTAATTAATATTCCTTCTTTCCTCCTTCCAATTTCTGCTTAGCTGTTTGCTTTTTTGGGTTTGGTGGCCAATATTTCAGTCAAAGCCTAAATCACCTTATTCATTAATTTGTTAAATAAAGTTAGTCATTTCTCTCTATTTCATTATTTTTATTTTTATTATTTTTTGAATATATTATTTTTAATAACATAATAATTTTTTAATTAGCAAGACTACGTTACATTCAATTGTACTGTATCTATTTTTTTTTTCTGTTGAATTTATATATTTTTTTTATAATTTTCAACTATTTTATTATAAATTTTAAATTTTAATTATATTTTTATAAATCGAAAATCGTAAAAGCAACGTTGGAAAAGACAAAGAAAGAATTAGAGATTATGAAATAATATTATATATATATATATATATAGTTAAATTATTGCCATTTTTTTACTCATTTTTAAATTTAAGTTTAGCACTGATTTTTTTTTTCTGAATTTCAATTTGTATTTTTTAAAGAAATCCAATTTGCAAATACAATATAAAACCAAATATTTTGTTCATTTTCAAAATTTATAAAATGATAAATAGTTTTTGAAAATTATGCAAACAAGCCCAAAGTGTAATAGCAATTAAGATTTTTATCCATGGCAAATTTTACATTTTCCACATAGAATGATGATTAATGTTGTCGACTGCTAATCAAAATTTATCATTACCTTAGAGAGCAAACTCATTATCATAATACATGCCAAACATTAAATTAATTACTAGTAATTAAAATTCGATTTGTCTACCCTCATTTTATTTCAATTAGTCGCATCATAAATCACCTTTTTTTTTATCTTTTTTTCCTATTACATTCATGGAAAATTTTAAAGCACTCTTAATTCTATCTCTTGTCGGTGCCAATATGATTATATATATATAGAGCGTAATAGAAAAATTTAAAGTGCTGTCGATTCTATCTCTTGTCGGTGCCAATATGATTATATATATATATATAGCGGAGTTCACGTGGCATAATTTTTAATTTAAAATCAAAAACAAAATCTTAATTATTAGATTTATATAATTTTTAAAAATATTAAAAAAGGAAGATGTATTTAAAAAAAATTATATCCGATGTACATTAAACACAAAATATCATAATTTACTAAAAATTAGTATTTTTTTTTGTGGGTAAACTATATATTTTGAAATTCATTGTGATTTTATTAAATTTTGTGTAATAATTTAAATATAAACATCATAATTCATGATTTTATTGAATATTTATAATAGAAAGTTGCGAAAAAAAATCTTACTAGAATAAAATAAACAAAAGAGAAGGTGCTGCTGCAATCCAACGGTAGAGATGGATTTTCTCAAACATATTACGCGGAGCCCACAAAATTCATATTCGCACGTGTTAAAAATTTAACACACGCCTAGGTGCATACGAAACTTAAACGCAGCATGTTACCCGCTTTTCCATACACAACTCACGTTGTCATTCTCGATATTTTTATGATATACGATATGAGAAGTAGAGTGAATCGTATCGGCTCACTCATCCGGCACATGCGGCCCGTGGACTCATTTAATACTTTAGAATTGGTTTAAAAACAAGGGCAGTACTGGTGCTGTAAATAGAAGTTAGTAAAATAACAAACGACAGGGGAAGACGGTACAGACTTACAGAGAGAAAAAAGAGATTTTATTTATTTGTTAGCTGAGCACAGCTGGATTTTGCAGGACACAGCTGTCATCGTACGACGGCGTATACGCAACTACCGTCGCCGTTTCATTTTTCTTTTGGCTGTCTCTGAATTTGGTAACACCCAAACAAACCCTTTAACTTTTTTTTGAAATATTAATCAAAAGCAAGGCAGCCAATTCTTCAACTCTTCTTGCATTGCGTTGCCTTGTCCTTATTTTGTTTCCTTTTTTGCCCTTCTAGTTTTAGTGAAACCCAAACGGGTCCTTCCAGTTTTGTTTGGTTTTTGTGGGATTTGCGAGTGATTTGGTGTTTGGTTAACAGTGGGTGGTTTGAGTTTACTGAAATGCCCCTAAGGCATGGACGATGATTAATGAGTAATCACACACAATATAATTATGGTGTGTAGATCTTATATAATTTTAATTTTGGCCAGACTATATTTTCATTTTATTTATAACTTTTAGTAGACCAATCAAATTGTGACACTTATGGCACCAATTATTAAATTAAGAGAAAAAGTTAATGTAAAAATTACAATATAAAAATTAATAAAATAAATAAAAATAAATAATGTGACCATGAAATAATAATATTTACATCAAATTATATATAAATATTTGTGTACATAGTTTGTATATTTTGTATTATTTTAATTATTATTATTTGGTAATATATAATTTTGATTCTATAATTTTTTCTCTTAAAATTAAAAAAAATTATAATTACATATCTATCTTATATAATATCTTATGAATAAATTTAAAATATTAACATAACAATATCATTCATTATAAAATTAGATCGGTTATACGTATTATCTTCGACAATATTATACCGTTGATTATATTATTTTTACATTATTTAAAATATTCTTTATTTTGTACAAATTAAGTAAAATAATTTAAAAATAAATAAATTTATTTGTAATTAAATAGAGAACGCGTGTCGTACTACTAGAAGCAAATAAATAAAAGAGACGAAGATAGTGACAACCCGTACAAAACTCAGTTGATGTATTTACAAAGCAACGGTGTCGTACTACTAGACCTTTTCACATTTGTTTGTCAACTGTACTTAAATGCAAAGCAAGAAATAAGGGATTGGCTAATTGCTCTTATTTTTCATTTATATCCATTTTTTTCTTTAAAAAGGAAAAATTATCAATAAATAGTGTTTTTCATACTTATTTTATTATAGAAAATTTCTTAAAATTATCTTAAAAGATTTTTATTTTTTTTACATTAAAGAATTCATATTTTTAATTTTTTTTATTATCTCAATGATTGTTTTGAACTGATTACTTATTATTTATATTTTATATTTAGTTTAATATAGTGTATAAAAAAAAATGTTAAATACAACGATTTTATTAAGTAGTTTACAAAATTTTTTATTTTTAAAACTTAAAAAAAAATTAAAATTATTATAATGATTATATATATATTTTTAAAACTTAAAATGTAATTATAAGTTTAAAAATATAATAATTATTTTAAATTATGTAACAAAAAAAAAATTGATGATTATATTAACATAGGGATCGTACTTTAGGGTGATTGATATTATATTAATATTATTATATGCATGAAAATAAAGTTAGGTAAGATAACGAAGTCACAATCACACGTAAATTCTACAAAATTTCAAACTTGTGGTAACTCCCAATTATAATTAAATTAAAAGCTTCTAAGGGGTCGTAATCTTTTGGTCAAACAATCAACTGCAACTTTCAAACATGATGTTAAGGTAACCGACTTCTACAAAGGTTGTCGATGGCAAGACCGTAATATCTGATAAGTCCAGTGGCAAATCCCAAGCACTAATCTCGCGAAAGTCAAAGTCCTCATTAATTTAAGAAAAATATCTTCACAATCGGTAAAATAGGAAAATCCGAAGATTCTCTTGATAAATCTGTCATTAACAAGCTTTATCAAGGGCAAATCCATCATTTTAATGACCTTATAAAAACCCCAATCGATCACTTTCCAACGCAACTTGCTGCTCTCTCTCTCTCTCGGAAACTCTCGCTCTCTTTTTCTCTCTGAAAATTTTAATAAATATAAACTCTCTGTTAAGCCTTTCATCGAACAGGTTATTCACAATCAATTTTCACCGGCGATTCACCGAAATAGCAACTTAAAATCACAGAAAGATACTATTATTTTTGCAAGATCATCTCTTGGTTCTTTGTTTTTTCCTGTTAGTTTTGTGTGTATAAAAAAAGGCATTCATGGCGAGATTATCTTGTTTTCATTGGCCTAATTGATCAGTTTACCAGATATACTGATAACGTATTATATGGGTATTTGATATAGTAATTTACGGATAGATGGGGAGAGGAGTGGTGGTGGGGGTGGCAGTAGGGGTGGCGGTGGCGACTTGTGTGGTGGCGGGAGTGGTGGTGGGGAAGAGAGTGAAGAACAGGAGAAAGTGGAAGAGAGTGATGGGACTATTGAGAGAGTTGGAAGAAGGATGTGAGACTACAGTGGGAAGATTGAAGCAGGTTGTCGATGCTATGGCTGTAGAGATGCATGCTGGCTTGGCTTCTGAAGGAGGGTCTAAGCTCAAAATGTTGCTCACTTTTGTTGATAAACTTCCTAATGGGTATACACTTTTTCTTGCTACTCCTTGGGCTCTTTTCTTTGATTGTATTTTGGGGTCCGGTCTTGTAGAAATTTACAGAAATCATTCAACTGTGTTCTCTCAACAAGAAATCTTATGTGGTCGTGTCGTAATTTAATTATCAGGGTTTTATCAAATCCATTCCCTTTTTTATTTCTTAAAGAAAATTTATTGTACGATATTTTGTGGGTATTTGTCTCTATGTGCGATTATGCCACTATTTTCTTTTTATTTTAAGTTTCACATTGCTATTCCCTTGTTACTTTTGTGTAATTTGAACTATTTTAATTTTTCTTTTTCTGTGGATTGGTTTATTTAAATATGTGAAATTAATTGTTTGTTGCCATTTTGGTTTTGTATTGGTTTACATCTGTTATTTTGGTTCTTTTACTGTTTCTTCTCTTTTACTAGGGTGTCATTTTTTTTCCTTTCCCGTGGGTTCCTTCTTTTATACAATCTCATTACAGGTTTTCTGGAATTGAAATTAGTATAAAGGTTTTCACTTTTGAATTATCTATATTATATAATGTTATCTCTTCTTTTGACATTCCACATTGCGATGTATAATTTTGTTCCTGTTGTAATATTTTGTTCCAAAACTTTACACATAACCTGGATAGAATATATTAAAGGTTCCTTTTTACATTCCTTGCATTCCCATTTAATTGTGGCAGAACTGTTAGATTGTACTGTGTTTAGGTTCCTGAAGTGGAATCTGTCTGCTCTTTCTAAGCTCTCTTTCTCACAGGGATACGATTTGTTACTTGAAGAAACAGTGAAGGAAAGTGGCATTATCTTTCTTTCTTTTATTTAATTTAAACTTAGTTAGGCTATGTTAGTGCCAGCTACTCTGTAATTCTAAAACGCTTCACCTGTTGCTGTGATTTGGCATCTGAGTCTCAGATTGTTAGAGAATATATATACTTCAGATACATTCATGTTTGCATTAATTATGGGAACTATTTGGCCAATAATGGTTACTGTCAGCATACTGTTGTCAAGTAGCGCATATCTCGTAATTTTGTTAATGGGATTGGCAAAAGCTTGTAGTGACAATCATAACACTTTAGTGAGACAAAATGGTGTTTTTATGCACTTAAATGCTTTCTTTTGAGATGAATATCCGTTATCTGATTCATATAATTTTATAAGTTTATTTATAAATGTATTAATAGGTTGTACTAGTAAATTGATGATTAGTTTGCCAACAGGAGTGAGAAAGGAACTTATTACGCATTGGATCTTGGGGGAACTAATTTTAGGGTATTGCGGGTTCAGTTAGGAGGCCAAAGGTCCTCTATTATAGCACAACATGTGGAACAACAACCCATTCCCCAACATTTGATGACCAGCACAAGTGAGGTGACTATATTTTTCTCCCATATTGACTATTTTTGGCAAGCCCTTGAAATCTTATCATCCATTGATATTTACAGAAGTTAATCTGTTTAATTGCTTGCAGGATCTCTTTGATTTCTTAGCTTCATCCTTGCATCAATTTGTTGAAAAAGAAGGAAATGGTTCTCAGCCCTCTTCGGTTAGAGGAAGAGAACTGGGGTTTACATTCTCTTTCCCGGTGAAACAAACATCCGTGTCATCTGGGATATTAATCAAATGGACAAAAGGATTTGCTATTGAAGACATGGTTAGTTGGATGATATTCTATTACTGCTTGCTCCAAAATGGTGCAGTACCATAGGAATCTTCCTCTAAGCCAACTGTTTTTGTTGGTTAAATTATATGATTTCACACTGATACTGAACTTTGGCGCTTGTATTGAGTTTTAGCATAGTGTATGATTTTGTCTGAGCTAAACCTTGCCTGAATTAAGTTGGATTAAAATTTTACATAACTATTATTCCTGTCTGAATTAAATAGAGAATGTATTTATACTGGAATATTCAACCTGAAACTATGCCTGTTTTATAATCAAGTCATCGAGGAAAGATACAAGCTTTGATGCACATTTGGACTATTCATTGTAGGTTGGAAAAGAAGTCACTGAAAACTTACAACAAGCTCTGGACACGAGATGTTTAGATATGCGGGTTGCAGCCCTGGTAAGCACTTGGTCCTGGTCCACAAAGAACTTTTCTGTTCAGCTGTTTTTTAAGTATGCATATAACTTTCAATTTGTTCTGTTACAGTTTTAGGGATCATTGAATTTTTTTCTATTCTGAAAAAGGGAGGCTATTAGTCCTAAGTATGCTTTAGTGTCTTGAAATTTGAGGCTTTTGAACTAGCTTACCATCAAACATATCTTACCTATGCTTGGAAAAAGATTAAGTCTCTGTTTTCTCTCTTTGGTCTTTTTATCATTAAATTTAGTATGTAACATGCTTAGCTGGTAGTCCTTTCTAGGTTTTATGTAGTTAGTTTGTGGATGTCACTCTACAGAAGTTGGTTTAATGATTTATTAAGTTGAATTGGCCGATACTGTAGTGGTTGTAAATTAATATAGCAGCCGAAGAGGTTGCAACAGGTAATCGGGTGAAGGCATCGTGAAAGGATGAAAGTGATAAGCAAACACATTATGAAGGCCTAGAAAATTGGATTTTCACATCTTGATTACTTTAAAGGGATGGATTAATACTCTAAATGAAATGTTTATGGCATGATCTAGGTTAGAGGTCCCTTGGCCATATGCAAAATCTACAGACCGGGCTGTTATAATGACCATGCTAATTGGGATATCCATATTCTGAAACATATTTAGTGCATTTATGTCAACTGTTAAAAATTTATGGTGTGATTCTCCACTGGATATAGCTTATCTTCCCTTCTATTAAGTATTCTAATATAAAGGGTATGGAGTCATTAAGGTTATTTGTGTTAAAACATTCAAACACTAATATTTGTCAAACTTGGATCATTAGCAAACATGATTGCACAAGCACTTTCTGCATTTACATATAAGTTATTGATCTTTTCTTGTGGCCCTTATATATATATATATATATAAATTCTTTTATCTGTTTATTAAAGTTTCTTTTGTTTTCAAGACCAAACATAGCAAGGCAATTTTAGAGTTAAAAGATCTCACATACTGGAAAAAGGAAATTTTTGTTTACATGTTATGATCAGATACGAAATTCTTGTAGAACTTTCATGTTATTAAGGTTTTAGCTATTGGTTATGAACTGAATAAAGGTTATAGCTATTTGTTATGTCAAAACTTCATAAATTTGTTTTTTAGTTGTCACTGCAACTTTTCTTAGGTTTATTATAGATTAGTGCGGTTGAGTATTTTAGCTCCAATAAAAGTTTAGTCTGACGAGCAATTAGTCGGGGAACTAAGATTTACACTGAAATTTGTACATCTTTTCTCTTTGCCAATTGACAACAATGACTTTGGACTGATCATGTTCGATACTTCTAACAAAAGCGATGCTTAAGAAGGAAATTGCAGTTGAAGGAAAATTTCCCTTTTATGTTATGAAAGGGAGTTGTCAAACATACCTTTTTTTGATTTATTTATTCCCGAGCAGGTAAATGATACTGTGGGGACTTTAGCTCTTGGGCATTTTCATGACGAGGACACTATTGCTGCAGTGATAATTGGAACGGGCACTAATGCCTGCTATTTGGAACGGACAGATGCGATTATCAAGTGTCAGGGACTTCTTACAACCTCTGGAGGCATGGTATCCTTTCTTTTGTCTCTGTGAGACATTATCCCATGCTTTATCTGAGGGAATGGCCAATTTTTATCTATCAGATATTGTACCGTTCTCACATTGAATCTCTCTTGCTTGATTAGGTTGTCAATATGGAATGGGGAAATTTCTGGTCATCTCATCTGCCCAGAACTTCATATGATATTGATTTAGATGCTGATAGTCCTAATCCAAATGACCAAGTAAGTTTCTGTTATTTTCACTTTTTCCTTGTTAATAATTGAAGGAACAACACTGATTTGTTAGGATTTTGTTGTAGGGTTTTGAGAAAATGATCTCGGGAATGTATTTGGGTGACATTGTTAGAAGAGTGATTCTCAGGATGTCACAGGAATCTGATATCTTTGGACCTGCTTCTTCCAGATTATCAATGCCCTTTATCTTGAGGTATGTTTTTATAACTTTTTGTTTGCTCTGTCTCTCTCTTTCTCTTTCATGAACATGGGCACATAGTTGCATGCCATTAATATGCATAGAATCCAAGATATTGTGAATTACTATGTTCCTACTGAATAACTCTTTATTTTAGAGGAAGGGATTTGAGAAAGGAAGCTTGGCTAATTTGTGCTGAAAGCACTTTCTTTCATTTAGGCATGTCGGTAGACATTTTTAAGTCCTTAAAAGAAAAAAGGGATTATATTCCCAATTGCTCTCTCTGGAATGTAGGTGTAGTGCTTGAGATAGGAGAAATCATTCTGTTATTGTTCACCCATTTCTATTGTCATTGCTTTCAAGTTAGTGGGAATGTACAGGCCAATAAAGAATTTAGGGGGAAGCTAAGAGATAAGAATCAAAGTTGGAAAGATATGATGAAATAGTAAAGAGGCTTTTTAATGTTTTTGTGTGCAAAATTTCTGGACACATTATAGTTCTTGCTTGTAAGGGTTGTTTCTTGTGGTGGGTTATTTTTTGCATTTAGCCATGGTTTCTTGATGCAAATGGACCTATGATGCAAAATGGAGTAGAATTTTGTCCAAATTGAAGTTGTATAAGATGTTCAAAATTGTAGGTATCACTTTTGTTCTATTGATTTCAGGACACCTTTGATGGCTGTGATGCATGAAGATGACTCCCCAGAGTTGACAGAAGTAGCAAGAATCTTGAAAAATGTTCTGGAGGTAGATGATTCATTTATGTTTTCCTTGGGTTTTCTTGTCTGTTAAATAAAAAATTATTGTCAAATGGATCCACTTTGTTGATCTGATCCCGGTTTGTTGCTTTGCCTTTCATTTTTCAGATTTCAGATGTCCCTTTGAAGGTCCGGAAGCTCATTGTAAAGGTATGTGATGTAGTAACCCAAAGAGCTGCTAGATTAGCCGCAGCTGGTATTGTGGGGATCTTGAAGAAGACTGGGAGGGATGGCAGTGGTGGAATCAGTAGTGGGAGAAGTAGAAGTGATATAAAGATGAGAAGAGCGGTTGTCGCAATTGAAGGGGGTTTGTATACAGGCTATAGATTGTTCAGAGAGTACTTGCATGAAGCATTGACTGAAATTTTGGGGGAAGATATTGCTGAAAATGTTGTTCTCAAGGTCACGGAAGATGGATCAGGTATCGGAGCAGCTCTTTTAGCAGCCTCACATTCATCCTATAGTGTGGATATCGTACAGTCGCTATAAATATATATATAATTACTTATATATACATATAGCCGCTGTAAATGTAGAATTCAATTTTCTCTATTTGATGATATTTTTCATATATATAAAGAAAAAGTCCCTCCCTTCATTTTCATCTTTCTCCTCACTTGTATCAAGTCCTTAAATGTTTTTACATACTTTTTTCAAGGTCATTGTATAGTGAAGCTGGGAATGTGAATTTATTGTTCTTTGTTTATTAGAAAATGAAAAAAATATTCTTTACAATTTTTATGATTCGGGACTTGGGACTAATCCTTGGATGTCTATTGAAAAGGCAGTATAGAGGGACGAAAATCTTTCTTATGCTTTATATGTATGTGCACTCATTCAATACAATTATGACATATTAGATCATTTAAGAGAATCTGGTGTCATGTTTTATTTTATTTATTCTTATTCTTATTATAATTGGTTGATTATATAGTGAAATGGGTATGTAATATGATTTTTGTTGACGGTTTTATATGTAATTCCATGATAACATTTTTCATATAATCTTGTCTCAATCTCACTTTATTGTTGGGGGCATTAATTTTGTGCATTATCCAGACTTTTTACAAGCCATTCATTTGGCAGGCATTACTAAAAGAATCCTTTGAAATTGATATGAATGATTAGCAACCACCACAAACACTAATCAAAGTAGATGTTAATTGAATTCTTGCCTATTTATAGCAGTTGACCTTGTATCCTCCACTAAACTCATTAAGTTGGGGTCAATCATCAATTGCTGTCCCATAATTGTGATAAGTTTATGAATTCTCAGAAAGTTTGGGTATTTTTTATTATTTTATTTTGTGCGCTAGTATGTATGATGTTATTATGACATCATTTTGGGATAAACTGAAGTGCAATTTTACATTGACTTTACCCATTGAATTCTAGAGAGTAAAAATAAAATTTCAGTGCAAATTTGCACGTCTTAGCAATCAGATTTTTGTTCTTGACATTCCTATTTAAAGTGAAGCATTTTGAACTACATTTAACATGCTATTTATTATACTGTGCTAATCAAACTATCATGTTAATTATCAAAACAATAAATTAAAATTACATAACAATTATCTATAACCGTTAGATTAATCGAAAATGTTGTATAAAAAATTTCAATTCAGATTAAAACTACTATAGGACTTAAGTTCAAAAATAAAGTTACTAATGAGTCTAATTTTATATATATGAAAAGAAGACTATAAGCCCAAAACAAATGAAATAAAGGGTTTAAATAAACAAAAATAATTATAATTTAACTACTTTAAAAGATTTATGATTTTATATTTAAATGTGTAAAAATATTTATAAAAAAGAGAGTGGTCTCAAAAATATATGATTATCTCAAATAAAAGAGTCGAACCAAAAAATAAAAAATAAAAAATAAAAATATTAAATATTCGACTATATATGATATGAAAAAAGAAGATGATAAAACATTCTATGCTTATACTTAGTACGATAAATCCATAATTTTAAGAA
>JAXCLQ010000005.1:1838931-1875832 GCA_035584115.1 Cedrela odorata | reverse complement strand
TCCGATTGCAACCTATTTATTTAAACATCAGGAGAAAGAAACAAGAAAACCAGGATTAGAAAAACCCCAGAAAACCATCAACAAAATCAATCAATAAGCAATCAAATTAAGATAAAATGAAAGTGAATTCTCAGTAATTTAAGTGAAAAGGAGAACTTCAAACAAAACCCAAATCAAAGAATGCAAAAGAAAACATCCAAAACAAAACATAATTTACAAACAATACCTTTTAAGAACAGATTGTGTGTCGATGGTCTTTACATCGTTGACAGGCTGCTTGGCGGCCGTCCCCGTCGGAGGAGCGGCCACGGGAGTGTTGCCTTGGTAACCGTTAACGGTAGCCATTACTTTCTTCTTTGTATCTTGATTTAAATAACGAAAACAAAAGAATCCAAATCTAGAAGGAACAGAAAAAGCTGTGGCCTTTACCGTAAGAGAGTACAAAGATGAGAAGAAGAAGAAGAAAAGAGTGAACTGGAGTTTATCTTCTCTTCTTCTTCAGAGAGTATTTTAGAGAGAGATGAGAATCGGAAGACTGTGGGGTTTGGTTTTAAAACAGTGTGTGCTTGATTATAAACGATGTCGGTTTAAGGGGACTTTTTAAAAATATTTCGAGACGGCGTAGATTCCGACTGCCTTTGATCTCCTCCAACGGCTAGTTTTCATGGTTAACTTTTAACGTTGCTGCTTTTCTTTATTCCACTAACATGCGCACCGTGTGACGTACGCACTCATCCAGCCTTGCCTCACCCGCCTTCCTAATTTTGGTATTTGTTGTACAATGAATTTTCTTCTCTTAATATAAATCACATTTCACTCTTCTAGTTCAGGGGAATTCGTTCATAAAATTTTAAATAGTATTATAAATTTTTATTGTATTATTTAAAACAAAAAAAATATTTAAACTAATATTCTAT
Organism: Cedrela odorata; assembly: GCA_035584115.1. Lineage (NCBI taxonomy): Eukaryota > Viridiplantae > Streptophyta > Magnoliopsida > Sapindales > Meliaceae > Cedrela > Cedrela odorata. Next base: position 1,874,915 of record JAXCLQ010000005.1, on the reverse strand, counting down.
ACATAATTTCATTCTAAAATATTTTTTTATCAAAATTCGAGTCTGTGCACAAGTGTGCGTGTGTGTATATATATATATATATATATGCATTATTTTTGTGAGGTTGTGCACAAACAATTCTAATATAACTAATATGATAAATGACGTGTTGTAAAAATTATTTTAATTTAAAATTTCTGCACGAAAAGCCTATTAAACCATTCCCTTTACTGAAAATTACAAATTTTGTTGTCATATAATAATTTGTTTGTAATACTGAGTTGATCTTCTATGATGAGAATTTCATATCATTTGTGACAAAAAATGTACTATATTTTGTTTATTTCTGAAATCAAGAAAGTAATTATTAAAACTCAAGTCCAATAACATGTTTCAAGAACCAAAATGCAGTATAAACTCATCTAGTCTTGAAATTTTACAACATCATCTTAAACTTAATCACTGGTTCCCCAAATATACATGGGTTATCAGGAAAGCAGAATTTCACTTCATCAAGAAACAGCTAAGGCCAGAGAAGTCTCAGCATTTCAAAACAAGAGAGAGACATACAGTTAGTTATGCAGATTGATTACACGAGCTATCCTCTGGAAAAATGTCGGACACATACTTATACTGAACATTAGGGCATCCCTCATCCACTCTGGGGCAACCCTCTCAAATGTACCCAGAGATACTACGCGGTAAAGCAATTCTGACTCCTCTCCAGCTTCATTTCTTACCCAGGTTAGATTGAACGAGTAACCTGTTATGGACACAATAAAAATTGAATAATATTAGGTTTTCTGATAAGAATAATTGATTCTTGAAAAGCTCAGAAAATTTTCAGTCTCAAATAAGAGATCTCGTAATGTAACAGTAGTATGGACTTGCATGCTTCATTCGCTTGTTAAACATTGACTTAAACATGACTAGATATAATGAAATCATACATCGGAAGAAGATTATTTCTTCTGAGGCTTGATATTCACTTAGGCAGAAACATGTTACTTTTTCTCAAGTCTAAGCCAGATTAATTCAAAAATAAAACCAAAAATGATGGTATCAAATGTTAACGACTGCCACAGTGAAGGCCAATTTCTAGGAGATAGAGCATCAAATTGAAAGGTACATTTCATGGAAAAAGGACAAATCAAGCATACAATTTTACATGCATCCGAAAAATTAAGCATGAAGCTGACTCTCTTGTTTAGATTTCCAAAGACCCATCTATTTGGGAGAATATATTTCCAAGATGATTAATTAATTCCTAAAACAATAATCTTCATCTTCTAACAAAAATCTACATCTTCTCCTTTTGCTTCCAAACATCTTATTTGCACCCAACTAACACTACTTCAAAAAAGAAAACAACCACCCTATAGCCACCTGACTTGGAGTTGATTCTTATACTTTGGATACCTAAGAATACACCATGGTAGAATAAAAAAGAGGGAAAAGGACAACTATTAGTTTCTAATTCCCCATCACAATATTCACATATTCGATAGATCCTGGTGCTGTGAAGTTGTAACTACTAATTACCACATATACTCACTTAAATGTGCACACTTCTACAGAATAATAATATTCTGCTTTATCTTCTGCTTCATCTATAACTGAAAAGCGTCTATTTCTCTTATCCTTTCTGGATGACCTGAGTTGATAATGAGTGTTATAAAACCCATATTATAAAATTGTCTGCTAACAGCATATCAAGTAAATGCGAATAAAAAGTTGGTCCCATCTCTTACATTTTTGACAATTGGCCAGGTTATTAAATAGTTCCATACATATGCCCTCATCCCTTTTCTCTTTACAAGCATATACTCTTTATATTTAAAAAGTAAAAAATGCACTCATTCATCTTTTGATGTCAACCAAGATTTCAGTGTCATTCGGTACATATACAACCACAATATGAAACACCATTGAACAGGCTAGGGTATTGCTTCTCTCAGCTATATGGTTAATTGGAAAGATAATACCATTACATAAGCAACAGCAGGATTCCTCCTCGGTAAAAAATCAATTGTATCATATTTCTTACTTAAGAAATCAACAAAAGAAAAAAGAAACTTAAAACTGTAAATACTAATTGTTCATAGTGGATATACATCATACATAGATAACACATGCAATCTTATATTATTATGAAATTGAAAGATTTCATTTTCATGCAATCTTCTAAAATTGTAATGGATTTTGGTCAACCAAATGACAGAACAACTATGGCACAACATCGCAAGATAGCCCATTTAAACAATATTAGTAGTTGGTGAGTTTGTTTTGCTGATTTTATATATTTGATGTGCATTTCCAAACTTTCTGGACATTTTCAAGACTTTTTTGTGAGTATTAATCTTCCTGCTCATATTCTTTTCATGTATACAATCAGTATTAATTTGGATAACACTAAACATGAAAAAGAACAATCAAATAACATTTAGACAGTGAGAAAAAAAACAATCAAATAAAAAAATGAAAAAAAAAAACAAGATTCCAAGGAACTAAAAATAATTCCATATTTAAGAATTACCACTTGACTGATGTAGAGCCGAAATGCATGTTCCTTCACTTTGATTAAATGCTGATAATTTCATGCCTACAAGGTACTCAACAAGACCATGAAACAGACAATTAACTGGACCATTATGATTTACACCACCACCTGGAAGACAAAATGCAAACAAATAAACTAAAGATATGACATCCATGTATAGTGTCTCAAAAAAAATCCAAGTACAGTACAGTGTGTCAAAAAATTTTTGACACATTTTTTAGACCTACCTGATGTGTTGAAAGTTCTTTTACAGCATTCAGGCTGGAGATCACACTGAAATAGTCAGAGAAAGAGGAAAACAATAACTTGAGGTCAACAAGTGTAGGGTTACTGGCATACCAGTTGATAATAAGCAAGAGCCCCACTGGATACAGTTTCCTTCGATAAATCCTTGACTGATTCTCCTGCATCATCTCGGCCACTGCAACTAGGTGTAACCATAACTTCTCCCTCAGCTCCAAATTCTCTGTGACGCTTTTTTCTCAATATTTTGGATGAACCACTGGACTGATTTCTCGATGCCGTGTGAGCACCTTCAGGAGTACTCAACTGAATATTATCATTTTTTCCATCCTTTGAACAGGTAGAAATCCTCTCTTGAAGGAGCTTTTGAAGCCTCTCAACTTCTTCAGTCAACGCTTTATCTGCCATAAATTGATCCCCTCACTTTAAAATGATCTGAATTCTTGACCAGAGAGTAATAACCAAATAGTCCAACAATTTTGAGAGCCAAGAGAAAGCCATGGGCAATTTATCATTTGTTTTATAATGAATACGTCGAGAACATCCCGTCTAGGGAAGTTATTTACATTTTTTTTTTTATAATAAATATGGATTGTTTAAAGAAGTTAGTGACAATTTTGATGACCTCACCAACTCCTTTGTCGAAGCCTTATGATTATTATGTTAGGCCCCTTAGACTTCTACACGAGTCAATTCAGTTTCTCAATCAATACTTGTAATTGTCTGCTATCAGATATGTTACTACCAATTAAGTCTATTCAAAGATGTATCTTTAACACAACTAAACCAACTTCAATCTAGATGGTCTACTTCAGCTTCATTTAGCCTTCAGCCTTCAGTTTGTTTTATAAATTAGGGCAATAGGAACCGGTCTAGATTGGTCTGGTTCAAGACTGATACAATTTGCATATGCCATCCTAAGAACAATTTTAGTGCAGGAGTCCCACTAGTTGATTAACATATGGATTTTTTAAGACTATTTTAGAACAGATATACCATGTGTAATTACGAATTGCCATAGAAAAATCCATGAATTCAGAATCTAGTTCTTACCAAGGAATATTCCAATACCTTGAGCACCATTAGTATCTTCCTACATGGCATCTGTGACATTTTTTCCTTAAGTATGACAAGTTTCTTATATTCAACTAGCTTGATATCAGCTGAAAAATAACCAAAATGCTTTCAAATTGACATGGTCTCAGCTGAAAAAATAAAAACAAAATGCACCCAAATTGACACGCTAAGGCAGTTCAAGAGATAACAAAAAGTTTCTAACAAAATAACTGATTGTTTCTTACTCTTCTGATGCTCTTCCATTAAAAGCTTTTGGTACTCCACACATTGCTCATTGTTGTTGGACCTGCAATGAAAGTAAATATGTTACAGACTTATGTTATTTAGTCCCAACAGCAAACAATACAAGAAAGAAGACAATAAACAAATACAAAAAATCAATAAAGAAGAAAGAACTTGAGAATTGATGCCTGGTTGAGTCCACTTCACTTCTCAAGTTGTTAACCCGTGTATTTAACATGTCATTCTCACTTCTTAAGTATTCTATCAACTCCTCTGTAGCTGTGATGTCAGGGAATAAACAGTTAAACACTTTAGAGGGTTCTTAAAATTTTGAGTTTTAACCATAATTCTAATTGAATACAGTGAGCAGGTTCCTTTTGTGAAAATAACCATTAAAACCAGACAACACTTCACAGCGCTTATACAGAGATTACACGTTATAACGTAGGAAATTATTTTCTTCTAATATCCAGGAGCTAGACAGATTCAAACTCCAGCCTAAACTTGTTAATCTGATTCAAATTGCATAGAGACACAATGCTCTATTACAATTTTTTTCTCTGAAGGGCAAATATTCGTGTACAAGTAACAAAAACCATAAGCATGGTCATCATATTCACAATGGTAACAAAGAACCATGAGCTGTTAATAACTGGCCTGCATATGATTAAATCAACAATGGTCAAAGTATTCAGGATCTGCATCTATGGGAAACCAAAGTATCCCTTAGTGACCTAGCAAGACCTATAAGATGCTAACAAGCTAAAAGAGACTCAAAATGAACCCCGACATTCAGCCCCAAAGATCAAAAGCAAAGAAGAAAAACTAAACAAGGTCTCTAGTGAAATCATAACAATTCCAACTCTGTAAAGACATCACGATATCAGTCAATAATTCCCTTACATTAATGTATGAACACAAAAATCAGTGACACCTATTGAAGTCCACTGATCATGAATGAGGAGTAAATATGAACTAGTTTCACCAATCAAATTTGAACCTTGAGCCCAAAAGGGATTGGACACAAGCTGTTGCTAACAAGGTTGAGGGCTAGTAAGGAAATACAAGGAGTTCTAACATAGGTGGGAGGGGCAAGATCAAGCTAAACTTTGACAGAGCTCAGCTCAAGAAAACACACAACAAAGTATAAATAAACCTAGAAAAAGATGTGATTTTTAAAGAATTTAAAATTGGGCGAAATATTAATCACATTTATGAGGAAAAAATACGTACCGGAAACATAATTTAAGAACTTCAATTCTTGTTCTTTGTTGATCTCATCCAATTCACACAATTTTTTCTTCTGAAATTAAAAAAAAGCCATTAAAAAATATCTTGTCATCTCCTCAAACACGAGACAGCAAAAAAGAAAATTCCTTTACTCCTCAATTTTCCTGTGAGAAATTAAAAAAAAAAAATACCTTCAATTTACCGTATTTCTCGTACAGCTTCGAGTACAAAGGTTCCATCTGCAACAAAAAAATAATAATCATGGAATGGGAGAGAAGCAAAACGCCAAATTTTCACACAGATTTAATTTTCTATTCCGTTGCTCGAGTTTTCTCGGCAAACAAACAGAGAAATACAGAAAATTACGAAATAGAGAAGTAAATTTGTAAGAGAAATGAGAACCTGTGAATTGCCGTCGTGATTTGGGATGGGGAGATGAGAGAGCGCGGGAAAGTGGAATTTGAAATTTGAGACGCGAGTCTCTCACTCGGTTACTATGTCGTTTGGTTTTGGCAGCGGTTTCAATTTCAAGCGAATTGAGTCGTCGAAGGTAGCAATGTCTTCGGTGAATTACATGAGTTTTGTACAGTGACGAATGAGTTTCTACCACGTCAACAATTGAAAGATGATTTTAAATTGCCACTTGGATTTTTGAAATAAGAAATAAAATACTTTATTGTAAGAATTTCCAAGGATGTAATTCAATTTCTTAAAAAAAATATTAGTAAATTAACCCCTAACCGTCTCTTATACTATTTAAAAAAAATTATAAATTAAATTAATTAGTACTCACAACACCAATTAAATTAATTATAATAAATAAATTTGTATGAATTTTTTTTATATAAATATTCACACATTTTTAATACTCTAAAACTTTAAATTGTCCCACTTTTGTACTCGAGATGATATGTTCGTACATTTTTAATTGATTTTATTTTTTACTTATATAGTTCAAAATTTAAATCCAATTATATTTATACACACTCCAAATTGTCCTCTTATTTTTTAACAAGAAGATTCATTTTAGACGTTTTTATCTCTACTTGCATTTTGTTTATTTGTTTTAATTTGATTTTTCTCCATAATTTCAATTTGTTTATAGAAACTAGTTGGTACATTATTTTATCTCGACACTTCTTATTTGTTAGAAAAAATATGTATTAACTAGTCCTTCGAATAAAATAAATTATATCAATTTCGCCGAATAATACAATTTGTCAAGAGAAATCAAGTTAAAACAAAATAACAAAATTAACTATAATTATATAGGTAGGGATAAAATATTCCAAAAATAGCTCTTTTTTTTTTAATCGCAAATAAGAACATAATTTGAAATGGACTAAAATAGAATTAAACTTAAAATTGAAGTCATATATGTAGAACAACCCTTTTTAATTCGACCCAAAATGTAAAGCTATTTATACTTGATGCTTGATTGAATTGCTCATTAAACACAATTGCTTCTTGGGAAAATTTTAAAAATAATATTGTTTTATACTTATTTTATATTTATGATCAACTTTAATTCAATCTTATCAAATAAATTAATTTTACAAAATTTGAACAATTTTGCATTTATGACCAACTTATACTTATACATAAAATTTTGAAATATAAATGTAAGACAAACATTTTTCATTCTCACTCAACAACCTTTTCATGATTTTCGGCTATTGAAAATTTTTTCGGTTAGAGAAAAAAGGTAAGAGGTAAGTTGGATTATGTTATTAATGAAAATTTTGAATTTTGTTGACAATTATTTGTTGAATATTTTATATTTATTAGTCATTTTAAAAAAAAATTGAAAAAATTAAGAAAAAAATTTGGTGGCTGGCGACGGGGAATGGCGAAGGCGGCTAGCGCTCGTGCAAGCTCCGACTGTGCTCGCACACATGGCATGAGGGTTGCCAGCGCTGGTGACACCCCCTTACCACCACCCTATCGCCAACCTATCGTCATAACCGCCCTACCCATCCCCTGCCGCATTGACGGCTACCACCGCCATTGCCTTACCATCATCACCCACCCCCAGCCCTACTAGAGCTGCCACCCCACGGCTGTCGCCTTAATTCAAAATTTTTTTAATATATAAAAATTTAGAAAAAAAATATTTTCTATAAATAATATAAGTTTTTTTCAATTATATTATATTAATTGCATTAGAAAATTAAAATTTTAAGAAATTATGCTAAAAATATCTTTTTTTTAATATAATTAATTGCATACATTATTTTTTTAGTATAATTAATTGCATTTATGTGTAAAAATTTAAAACGTTAAAAAATTGTTTAAGAACTAATTTATTGTTTGTGCAATTTTTACAGGTACAAATGGTTGGATAACTACAGTTGAAGATTCCAGTGTATGATCACTTTCATGAGGAGATGAACTATTTATCATAATTTGGGGTGATAAACTATATTAGAGTGAAGTTAACAGCGATGCAAATCAATATATTTAGACAAACTTATTTTAGGTACTTATTGTTTATCGAAAATTTACATCATTTGTTTATTCTCATACATTACATGTTGCACGAAATTTATGTGGATGACGACAACAACAATATGTGGTTTCTCGTTGGAGGGTAGGTAATTCCTTTTTCATGTATGGATTTCAGGTTGATCACTGGCCTATGCTGTGAACATTATCTTGCTGTGGATCTGCTTAAAGATACACATTTGAGGGATGCATATTTTGGCGGACGAGTGTCTATTCCTTTAGATGACATTGAAACAGTATACGATGAGTTTGATTTTCTACCATACTTGACATTGACACGGTATACTTGTTATTTTTTTACATAATTGAGAGGTTCTTATTAGGTTGGGAGAAGAGCGCGTGCTGATTTATGGTTGTTAGATATGTCGAAGGATCATGTGCAATTTGATCAGTATCCATGAGAATCCGTTGTATTTCAATATACATTTTAGTCATTGCAATGATCATTGCAAGTTAGTACAGTAGATACGATGTAGTATGGTTAGGGGAGACGACTATGAATTTTAGGGAGAAGTATAATTTGTTTAATTTCTTTATTTTTTTAAATTTATAATTTTATGTAAATTTTATTATAGTAAAATTTATTGTAAATAAAATTAATTACATCACTTATTATTTATTATATTTATTTAAAAAAATAAAGAAATAATTTATTATGTAAATTTTAAAAAATAAAGAAATTAAAACTTAAAAAAATAACGAAAGGACAAAAAAATGGTATGAGCTCAAGCCTATTTTTTGTCTTTTAGTAAATTCGAGCTAAATTTTTTTTAGTATATTGGATTCTAATTCGATTTTTTTAAATAAATAAATAAATTTTAATGGTTATATAAAATATAAGTTTTAGTTTTTAATTTTTTTTTTCAATTTCTTTAATTTTTTAATTTACATAATAAATAATTTCTTTATTTTTTAAATATACATAATAAAAAAGGTGATGAACTTAATTTTTTTTATTTTTTAAATTTATAATTTTATGTAAATTTTATTATAGTAAAATTTATTATAAATAAAATTAATTACATCACTAATTATTTATTGTGTGTAAATTAAAAAATTAAAAATTAAAAAAATAACGAAGGACAAAAAAAAAGGCTAGAGATTGAGCCAATTTTTTTTTTTAGTAAATTCTGATCATAATTCAATTTTTTTAAATAAATAAAAATAAATAAATTTTAATAATTATATAAAAATATAAGTTTTAATTAGAGTTGATCATAAATATAAAATGAGTATAAAATAAGATTATTTTTAAAATTTTTCTTGCTTCTTAGGGATATAATTAATCAAAGTTGACACCCTTCTAAGGCAAACTGAAAAATACAAGATAAAAGTATAACTAGATAACATAATACAGTACACCATTACTTCTCTTAGTACTCCACTTAGTTTATTTGTCTCGTACTTTTCAGATTTCTACATTCTTGTACCAGCTGTTTTCTGCAGATATATCGTTGTATCATATTACTGGGACTCGAGTATAGATTTGGGTTAAGTGCCAGATGAGACGATGTTCTGATCCCGGAAAACAGAGCAGCCTTGTGATCAATTTGAAGGTTTCACACCACTTCAAAAAATCAACTTCATATTCCAAAATTGAGCATTCAATTATGTAAGAAACTGAACTTGTAACTTGTGACAGAAATAGAGTCATCAATAAACTCCACAATGCAAGCTAAAAATGTTTTCTACATCATCATTATCATTACAGTGAAAGAGAAAAGAAAATACTAGTACAAAATGCTGTCTAAATATTTCAAATAAATTGAACAACTCAAAATTTCCAAGCAATGTAATTCTTGTCAGTGCGTTTTTCAGTAACATTTTAACCTTTTTGTAAGGATGCCCTCAAGAATCACTCTGGCATAGTACAGCGATGCTATAAGCTGCCTAATGAATGAAATGCAGAGGACTATAACCCAAGTTCTGAGAGAAGCTCACGCCACCTTGGAGTCTCTTCATCGAAGATGTAGGTCAAAGGCGAGATTAGAACCCCACTACCTCCAATCTGCATCAAAACAATACTGAGTAATCGGAATCAGAAAGTGGATCTTGGAAGGAAGAACTTAACCCACCGTTCATATAGCCACGGAATCAGACAATTCCCAGGGTATACATGATGTGAAGTAGCATTATTTCAAAACATGAAGTAAAAATGCAAAAGGCAGGCAAAGGAAATTCATTAAAAAGTTCGGAACCATGATATTGAGAATAGAAAGCATGTAAATGTTGCTACAGAAACTAACATGTTTACTGACATAAACATGTTAATTGCAAAACCAAGTCTAACAGGAGCTAGCGAAAAAAGAAGAAGATAAATCAAACTGATACAAATACATCAAGCATGGCTCAGAGCACCAATTCAAAAGCCAGTTCAACTGTGTATCTTAGAAATCAAACTAGAAGGCTTCTGCATGAACTGCAGCATCTTTCTTCTCCATGTTTGTGGTTCATGGAGAAGCTTTCTAGTTAACATGCTATGATGTCTGTATGTGTGTTGGGTATGGATAAGTAGAGTCTAACCATCATCCTAAGAGAAAAATAAACTGAAAACAAGGAGCATGAAAATCAGTTTCCGTAACAATGTTGATAATTCTAATTATACTGTCATCACTTACCGCTCTCAACTGTTGTACAGACTTGTATAGCGCTTTCTTGGGTACACATATAACTATGGCGTAATAATCAGCTATTACCTTCCCATCACGCTTGCAAAAAACTGGACTGACTGTGGGTCCCTGCACGGATAATAATGAAACACATAAAAATCTTTCAGTATTAAGAAAATATTTAGAAAGTGGCAGAAAACCAATTGTTTCAACTTCCAACCGTACCTGCAACCCAGATAACGAAGTTTGGCTTAGTATTTGATCAGCTACTTCCTCTGCACTACTTCCCCTCATGTTTGCAGTTACCTGCCAAAGACAATTATAAGATTAAAAGCAAGAAACAGAAAGTAGAAACAACGACAGCATAAGAGATATTAAATGCATACTGTGAACTGGCCGACGGCCCTTAAATGAGCCTCCAATCTTTCAAGAATCTCATGTGTGGTGTCCAGTACGCCTTTCCGCTGGATCAATGATTTCCTGCTTGCAACAAGAACAGCCTGTAGAACATTGAATGTATGAGATAAGACAAGATTTTAAAAAAGCTAGAACATAAACCAGCCGCCTGAAAACCCTTTTCCAATAGCATTCACAAGACTACAATATTGTATGCTTGGCAAGGTCTTACCTGGCTTTCCAACACAACTCCACCTTCAATTTCTTTCAAATTGTTTTCTCTGAGTGTTGTCCCACTACTCACAAGGTCCAAAATAGCTTCAGCTATCCCCATCTAAATTACCAAGAAAGGCAAGTGGTTTCTATGAATTATGAGTGAAATAATTTGAGTATCAATTATCCAAACTTCTATGTAATCATCAAGAATATAATATAATTGTAGAGAAGCATACAAGTATGGTGAAAGAAAAAATGCAACTTAAATAAATTTAATTTCAAATTCTGTTCCCTGGTTATACAATTGATTTGAGCTCCAAACCAACCCCTACCTTTAGATGCCATTGCCTACACCAACCTGGTATGACTTTTGACAAGTAAAATAGAAAATGCTGAGAACTGAACTATGACTGAAAACTGTTGTTGCTAGTTTGATAAAGTGATCAAAGTTCCGTAACTTATAAATGATTTACTAACAATTTAGTGGGCAGCACAATTTCATATTTTAAATAAAAGAGATAAGAAGATGAAAAATGCTAAGGAACGAAGTAAGGGAAGAGACTAAATTATCATTTTCTGTAGTTTGTTTGTATAAATAAATAAAAAATTCAAAATAACAAATATGGGAAAGAAGTGAAAGGGAAAATGATAACTTCCCACTAAAATCCTTTAAAAAGACACTGCACCTAGTAGTAGAATTATATGATGGGAGTAGCACAACTCTATGCTAGGATAGCGAAAAAATCTAGTGTTAAATTCTAGAAAAATTAAAAAAAACCTAAAATTCACAGTAAACAAGTAATTCTCACCGCTGGAGCTGCCTCTAGGGCTCCGTCCGCAGTTGAAAAGACTACATGCTTCAGTCCATTATCCTTCATAAACTTAGGACCCAGCTGTTCAGAAACACATAACAAAAATCACAACTGATTGAATCATTGTAACATTAGTAACAAAACCGTAAAAGAAAGTGAATTACATATCATACATAAGTGAAGCCAGTAGCAACTCGCAGAGGTTTCTCAGCAGTCCAATGAGGCATCTGGGCTAGATCCTTTAGTGAATTTATATTCTCAAAAATCCCATATTTGGGAATCTGGAATAGCAAAAGACACATTAAAACTAACAAGACAAGCAACTTAGAAATTCATCCAGCGGTCAGCTATCCATATAAAACAAATGATCACTTACAGCCAAGGATAAACGACAATCCCCATACTCAAGAGCATTATGAACAATGATAAGATCTTCATTTCCCTGATAGAAAGTGATCCAACACAACATTACAAGACTAATTCTCACACGCCAGAGCAGATTTCCAAACTTTATAATTGATAGCACAAATCATCCTATAATTTAATGCTTACATGTCCATATTCACTAACTGTATCCAAACCCACAATACCAAGGTCCAAATCTCCCGATAACAACTTTCGTACAATGTCTTTTGGCCGTTGAAACCAAACTTCCAAATTCGAGAGCTGAAGAAAAAAAAAAAAACACACATAAAGCAACACAATTTAGATTGCATATATAACATTGCAACAATCACAAGCCAGTCTGTACGAGAAAGAGAACACACCTGAGGGATTTGTGCAACGTATTGTCGAGGATTGACCTGCCTCACTGATAATTGACAATCCTTGAAAAGGAAAATAATTTAACCACACAGTATCAGAATCGCAGATTCTCATTCGCTTAAAAAAGAACTCAAAAAGTAATAAAAAGTAAACGCAAACCTTGAGGAGATCGAGAGTGTCGGCGGCCATGCGACCTTTGCTAGGCAATCCAAGGCGAATTTCATTCCGCTCAGAAATTCTATTATCGATATTGCCATTAACGACCGAAACTTGAGATTGAAACTGCGACGAAACGCAGAAGGTGACGGCGGTGGACCTTGTCGAGGCGGCTGAGAGGGAGATGCGAAAAGACCGAGGACAGAAGAGGGAGAGAGAGGGGGAGGGACATTGTTGGAAACAAGGTTGGAAGAGAGACATAGACGAAACAGACATGGTTTAACTCTCTGGAGAGGTGAAAAAGTGTGAAGAGAGAAAAAAAAAAAAACGACGCCGCTGCTGTGGTTTCAAGTGAAGAAGGCGAGAATGCGACGGCGGATGCAGAGCAAGTGGAAGGTAGATTCTTGTCGTCTGTGTTCAGATTCTCATTTTTATGAGGCCGAGTTTGTATGAGGTCGAAGAGATTTTAGGTTGATACAATCGGATCAATCCAAAAGGACACGTGGAATTGATTGGGATAATAACATTTGGGTCCTTAATCTTTAGATAGTTTTCAAATAAAGATATAATTTATCATTTTTCGATAAAAAAATACCTATTGTGATTCTTTGTTAATGAATTGTTATAGAATAATATTCATAGAAAAATTTCAAAAGTAAACTTATTTTACACCACCCCTTTATATTTATAACCAACTCTAAATTATTCTTACCAAATAAACTAATTTCACAAAATTTAGATAATTTTGCTCTTATGACTAATTTACATATAAATAAAAAATTTAAACAACATAGTTCATTTATAATAACCATTCAACAAATTTCAGCAACTGAACTATTTATGGCAATTAAGAAAAATGTTAGTTTGTTTGTGTTATTGATAAAAATTTTTAATTTTATTGTTAAGAAATTGAAATGGCATGTTGTGGAATTAATTTATAAATTAATTTGTTAGATATTTTAGGATTTTCAACAAAATTTAACACCAATGTGGGTGGCGGACAGGGGACGTAGGTGGGGACAGTGGGTGGGCGGCGACCATGAGTGGGTAGGACAGGCATGGGTGTTGGGCAGAGGGCTTGTGCTCACACCACCGTGCCCGAATTCGTATTTTTTAAATATATAAAAGAATAGAAAAAAGTGAAAAAAAAAATTAATGGTTATATAAAAAAAAATATATTTTTCAATTATGTTAGATTAATTATATTAGAAAATTCAAAAAGTTAGAAATTATACTAAAAAAAGTTTAATCTTTTTTTTTTATATTATAATTTATAAAAAAAATATGTTGATGCAGCAAAAATCCTTCTGCGAACTTCGTGCACCAGTAACTATCTTCTTCTTCTTGCGAGTTATTCGACGAAAATCCTCCGATACTTAAGTTAAGGTTTTACATTTTTTTCATATTTGTCAGAAATCAAGGAGTATATATGCTTATAATATTAGAGTTTTCATTTTTCATTTATAGATGTTCATGTTTATCAAGTTTGGTAGAGTTATATAGAATCTGGAAACAGAGATTTCATTATGCGGGAATCGTAGAGATTCCGTTTTGGTAAACATCAACTTTTGAATTTTGTGGGATCACGAGCCTTTTTCGTAAATTTTGTCTACCAAACTTTTGAATTCTTATTATGTAGAAAATTTTATTTGTTAAGAATCTTTATTGTAGAATAATATGGGAAGAATTTGGGAAACAAGCGAATCCTCCTCAGATACATATTTGTAATGGGGCATCAGAAGTTTTTTTTTTGTGAGTTCTTCATCCATCTGAGATGAACCCAGCATGCCCGAGACCTTTATTAGTTATTCCTGAGACCTTCACAAAGAGACCTATGGATGAGGTTTCGACTCGAAGCTTTCTGCACGACCCAAAAATGGTCTCGGCTCATACTACTCCTAAGGTCCTTGTTATCATTTAGATAGTTCTTCTCGGGATAGACTAGGTGAGTAATTCTTCTCGGACTAGGTCAATCCTCGAGATATTCCTCAACTTTTCATGAGGTTTTATTCTAGGCTTATGGACCATTGTGCTTTGCGTATATCTTGGGCTATATACACAATAAAATATATCTAAAAAGACCTTTTTTTTTTTTAAAAAAAATAGTTAAAAAATTAATAAAAATTTATCAATAACACTTGTTTGTTAATTTTTATTTTTAGTATAATTAATATTATTTATGTGTAAAATTTTAAAAAATTAATAAATTACGTGATAAAAATTGCTTTTATGTGTAAAAATAAATTTTGTAATTTATTTTTATTTATATATAGAATATTTAGTAAGAACTAATTGTTTATGCAATTTTAACAGATACAAATAATTGGACAACTACATTGAAGATTCTAACAGATGACCATTTTCATGGAGAGCCGAGCTGTTTATCACGATTTAGGATGATAGACTATATTAAGATGAAGTTACTTATTTTGGACACTTCTTGTCTATAAAATATTTGCATCATTTACTTATTTTCATATATTATATGTTATTGCACGAGGTCCATGTGGATGGTAGTAATAATGATATGTGATTTCTCGTGGTGGGGCAAGTCATTCGTTTCTCATGCATGAATTTTGGCTTAATCACTGGCTTAGATTGTGGACATTTTTTGGTTGTGCATCTGCCTGAGAGTACACTTTGAGGGACGTCTATTACTTTAGATGACATACAGACAATATACGACGAGCTTGATTTTTCTAATATACTTGACTTTAACGCGGTTCGATTGTTATTTGTTGACATGATCGAGAGGTTCCTGTTAGGTAGAGGTGGAAGATGGGGTGATGTTTATGGTTGTTGGATATGTCAGAGGATCTTATGTAGTTTAATTAGTATATATGGTGATTCGTTGTATTTCAATATACACTTTAGTCATTGTGACGATCAGTCACTGGTTAGTACAATAAATACAAGAAGGACACGACATGATTAGAGGAAGCGGGTAAGAATTTTAAAGGAAAGTATAATCTTGTTGGTTGCCTATTGCATTTCAGGTATTTATCACAAATATTTGTACTTAATTTGCAATTCGTATATTTTTTTATATTCTTAATATTATTTTTGATTTATTATAATGTTGTTATGAATATATGAGTATACGTTTAACTTGCAGAATCATATGGTAAAAAAAGTAAACAACAACATTCTATGGATCCGCAATAGAGTACTAAGAAGGGCGATATTAGGCAAAAGGCTATACAAAAACATTATTCTCACGATTAAAGGAATTTTTTTTTATATTAATGCAATATAAATAATTTAAATGACATACAACTATGAAAATTTATTAATACGTGTTTTCAGGTGCCTCGGGTGCTTCTTGTGTTAGAGTTAGAGCCAGTCGAAATGGTAAAACCTTATATCGCACAATTGTTTCAGATTATTGAGCTATATGCTAAATACGAGGTTAATTTATTTGTGAGCATGATACTGGGTCGAAATGCTCGAGTTACATGTAACTGCACAGATACGAGAGTGGCTTTTAGATTAAAGATGACACAGGTTCGTATTTTAAACTACCTTGATTTATTGGACAATTTAGTGGATTGCATCGATGTTTGACATACATATGAGGACTTGTTGTATGACGCACCACTGACACACTATTCTCTCGTGCGACCGGTAAATTATTCACCTTCATAGTCACTTACACCGTCATTGCATTTATCCTCAGCACCACCGACGCATTATTCGCCCACATAGTAGCCACATTTCCTACCTTATGACTCACATAGACCGCTTTGCGATTATGAGTTTAGAAAAAATGTGATGGACCGAATCGATGAGTTGAATATAAATATGCAGGATTTTAAATAAGGGTGTAAGGAAAATATTAACCAGGTCAAAAATAAGGTTGATGCAATAATTATGGATTTTCGTCAATTATTGCAGTTCTCTACTCATCCGCAATTAACACCAATCGGCTCACCCGTTCAGGTAATCATAGTGAAATTAAATAAGTTGCGGTGGTGTTGGTTTATGCGAATCAATTAAATTTTTTATTTTTCTAATTTGTAATTAATTTTGTGTTGTAGATAAAGGATTCCAAGTGTGTTGCAGGTAATGCATATGTTGACATCTAACACATACCTGCTCCAGTCTAGTAGGAGAGTTGGTTTGGTAGAGTACGACAGAAGCTCTTACACTGATCTTATGAAGAAAAGTTAATTAGTCTTTTCCATCAAGCCTCTGCTCTAATATCCAGTAGACCTGATTATTGATCCTATGGTGTTATATCCCAATGAGTTGTATGCTTAGTACTTACAGTGGTTGCAAAACTCGAATGCCTGTATAAGGACTCATTCGATGACATTGACACTGCTGTAGCTCTGTGGTATTTTTGATTTGGATGCTCAACTAGAGGATATTGTAAGTGCTCAATATATTAATGTATTACAATGTTATTTTTAGTATCTAACTGAAATGTTATTGTTTTGTCAGCACATCAACGAGTATTGGTATTTGATCGCATATCGACAATGGGTGTGTCCCAATATACTATCGCAGGATTTGACCATTATCTTGTCACATTTATATTATGTATTATATCGTAAAATTATTGTGCATTGCCAAATGTTGCTAAATTTTGTGTTTTCATCGCACGTATAACATATTAATTGTGTAGATCAAATTACTTTATACGTGGTTGAAAATGTGTTATGGGGTACTACAGTTAAACACTTTTTCATAGGGTTTGGATATAGAGCAACACTTAAGAGGCAACTCTAATGGGGTGAGAAAAGTTTGGAGCGCCGTTGACTATGTTTTTATTCCTGCCTTGGTATGTGGTGATCATTGGGTTGCATGTGCCATTAATTTGCATGCCTGACACATATCCGTGCAAGACTCTGCACAGCTGGGATATTTCGACAAGAAGATGGATAAGGCACTGAAACCATTATACATGTTGTTACCTTATGTGATGTGCAAGTGTGAGCTATATGATGCAAAGTTAATGGTTTGATATAGGTAAATTGTTTATATATTTGAGGATGTCTGAGGTACCCTGTCAGATAATGGGCAGCAATAACTATAACATATTTACATATAAGTTCATTGAATACGTTATGTTGGGATGACGGTGAGCTTTTACCTCTGATCATGAGCTATTTTTTAGGATAAAGATGATGCTCATTTTATATGAGAGACAATTCATTAATGTTTTTTAATTAAGATTTGAAAATATCAATCATTAATTTTGTTTAATTTTTTATGTTATATTTCTTAATTTTCAATTAATTTAGTGAACAATACTTGATATAATACTTGTTTCCAACAAAATTTAAACACAAATATTAATTAATGAATAATATTTTAATATAGAAATTAAATTTATAATTTCCCAATATTTGTAAATAACACACAAACATTTCAACACTTTTTATAATAAATTTTAATTTCAACTGATACACTAAAGCAGTACATAATTACTTAATATCGTGGTATAAATCGAAAAAAATTTCCTTACTTCTTTAATATCCTATCATGTCAGTCTGACACAAACACTAAATCTGACACTGGTCTAAGTGCATCTCATAGTTTTACTAAGAATTACTACCATGATGCATCATTTTTAGAGTCTCCCACTTCAAATATAATATGATAAATCTTGTTATTTTTATCAAGAGCGGTTGCAACTATCATGGTCATTTGGTATGTACCTTTTAAAAAAGTATCATTAACAATAGTCACAGAGCAAATTGATGAAAGAAAACTGTGCACAGAAAATGGTCATTCTTAACTCTTTTTATGTGCATTATTGTACTAAGGTTTATGTCTTCTAAAATATGGCAAAAATATGGGAATAATTTAAACGACTCAGTTGGATCCCCACACGCTAATGCACGTGCTTCTTCCTTAGCTAGTTATGCCTTGCAATAAGACATAATCACTCCAAACTTTCGGTGTATGTCATTTCGGATATTTATTACAGTGTAAATCTTATTAGGATCTTGAAACTTATCCATTACATATTCATCGATAAACCGACTATTTGCTTGGCGGTGGCTCGAGTGTAGCTAATCGCTTTGATAAGTATGAAATGTTTCAATTCGTTTAACATACTAAAATTCGCCATTTCTATTTGTGTTAATTGCTTGAATTCTCCATTTACATCTGTTAACCACACATTTTACCTCAAACTGGTCTGATTTGGACTTGGTAACTTTAAACTAAAAATGGTTCATCAACGCTATTATACCCAATCTATCTTATAACTCTTTGTTTGAATTGAAAATCTGGCTAACGCATATAACATTAGAAACAGAACTAGACAATGCATCTAGCGGCTGAGAAATCGTTGGTGGAATTAGCAATAAATAATGAGAACTTTATGGGCCCGACATATTCTCTTCACATTCCATAAATCTGCTTTTTTGACTCGATCCATGCTTTAACTTCATTGTTGTATCGGTATTCTCATCACAATAATTCCTACCGGAAGTTCTAATTGTATTGTAAAGAATGTCAGCGCCTTCGCTTTCTATAACACGATTGACAATCAAAATAATCATGTATAAGGTCCTCATTGTATTGAAACGACGAATATCCTCTATGAATCATAAGATATTCATGATGTCTTAGTAAATGCTTTATAACATTTATGTGAGTCGGTGAACAGTACTGACTATGGTTGAATTGATTACTCCCTCAAGAAGAAACAAATAGTTGTATGTAGACTTTCGAATTTTCATGTTGCAAAGGAAGAGCGCAGACACCCGACGACTATCAATAACTATCCACTTTGTAATAGCGTACAATTAACTGAGATGTCTAAGCGCTATAACCACAATATTGCTCACAAAAGCATATACATCAGAGTTATTTACAATATTCACATATATAACGGACTCGGTCTCATTGTCTTTAAAACTCATTCTAATATGGATAATGAATTTCGCTTGATTAATCTGAGTGCAGTGATATATCATGAGTAATAATTATTGGAACTAGATGTTCTTTGGAACGGGTAGGAGTCGGACTCTTTCACCACGATATTTCTTGGAATTGTCTGATGTGGTAACCTATGATCTTTGACACTACCTCAGCCATACCTGAAAAGTAACAAAATAATTTATATTTATTTAAATTTACTGACAAATTTATTTTTGTTTATGAAAAATTTTAAATTAATACAAATTCAAAAAAAAATAATTAATACAAAATTACTTAATACAAATTTTAAATTAACACAAATTCAAAAAAATAATTAATAAAAAAATTACTTAATACAAAATTTAAGTTAATAATAGAAATTAAAAAAAAAAATCAATGTGAGCCCTCGGGCCAAGCACACGAGCTCTCATTTCAATATAAATTTCACAGTTTTTTGGCCAACAACGTTCCAGTTTAAAATTTTCATCTTAATTGATTTTTTTTAGTGTTTTTTTGGTGTTTTAACGAACAAATTTTAATAATTAATGTCATATACAACTCAAATAAATTATAATGTTTACCATAATAAATTTCATGCACATATTTATATTAAAATCATACAAAATTAAA
Source organism: Cedrela odorata (assembly GCA_035584115.1). Lineage (NCBI taxonomy): Eukaryota > Viridiplantae > Streptophyta > Magnoliopsida > Sapindales > Meliaceae > Cedrela > Cedrela odorata. The sequence goes on along the minus strand of JAXCLQ010000005.1, from coordinate 1,854,639 downwards.
ACACAAAAACTCACTTTTGTGTTTATATTTATCGTTGAAATACCTGAATCTTTTACTGATGCACGAAATATTAAAAAATTGAAAGTGTGAATACTAAAAATATAAAAGAATAAATTATTTTTATAAGGTAAAATGAAGTGTGTTGTTTGAATTTTTTGTTTAAGTTTGTGGTGTGCAACGGTACCGGTTCGACCTGAAACCGCTAAAAACCAAACCAAAAAAATAAGTTCAGAATCGATTTCGGTTTCGTTTCCAAAAAATTAAGAACTATTTTTTATGGTAGGTTTCAGTTTTAAAGATTGTGAAATTAAAACAAAACAGAAGAACTAGTTTGATTTAAAAATAAAAAATTATTTTTCATGTCAAATGAATTAAACCATACCTTATATTCAAATACAAACTCTTAGTCATTTAACTACATATATAAAGTTACACAATTTATTAAAGAGAGTACTCTTTATTAGTTGAGTTACATAAAAAAATTAATCAATGTGTTTATAATATTTTATTGAACTTAATTTTTCATGTTATTTGTATAATATTTAATCAAATCATAATGTGTATATATTTATTTTAAATTTGTCAAATAAGTTAACAATTATAATAAATAAATACATATATAATATAATATTATTAGATATATAATTGTACCTTTATAAAAAAATTAAAATTTATTTTTTAGCGATGTGTAATATTAACTTAAGTAATAAAATAATATTTTTTCAATAATTTATTATATATCAATTCTCTTTAATAACTTATTTCTCTTCTTTTTCATTCACTAAAATTTTTATTATGTATACAATAATTTTATAATTTGATTTCATTGGTTTTATTTTTTAAATATATTATGGCGTTAAAAATTAGAAAAATTGAGATAATTGATAAATAGAATACTATGTTTTTGAATCAGAACCAAACTGAAACCGAATTAAAACCGAAAAAAAGGTGTACTATTAAATATGGTAGATTTCAATTTCAAAATTTAAAAGCCGAATTATTTAGGATAAGTTTTAGTTCCGAGTGAAATCGAAACTGTAATCTATTTTGCACATCCCTAGTTTAAGTGTAAATTGGGTAAAATTGTTTAAATTTTGTAAATTTGTTTTATTTGGTAAAAACGATTTAGAGTTAGTCATAAATATAAAGGAGCATAAAATAAAATTATTTTAAAATTTTTTTCTAATATTCATTCAAAATTTTATCTCATTCCAACAAGAGTGTTCCAAGTTCTACACTATATTTTTAACCAGCAAATTAATGAACCATTAAAAAAAAAAACCCAATCAACTACAAAATAAGAAAAAAAAAAAATGCCACATTTAGACCAAGAATGCCAAGAACTTGCACAACACAACACAACACAACAATCAATAATCTTGTGTATATTTTTCGATTTAGTAATTGGAATCACAATAATAACTCGCATGAAAGGAAAAAACAAATTGTCCTTAACTGAAATTTTATTAAAACTCCAGCCACAAATGTGATTACCCAAAATATCATGTTTGGTAGGTTTTTTTTATTGAAAACAAAAAAAAAAAGTGTAGTCGAGTAAATTTAACCATCTTAAGGGTAACGTCCCAAACTCTATTCAAAACCCAAATTTCACCTCAACACTCACTATATTTTGTCAGCGCATTACATATTATACAAATTCATTCCTACAAACTAATTTAATAATATTATATTATTATTATATATTACATATAACATATATTGTCACATATCCAATATTTTCATACAAATAACGAAAATAAATAAAATTACATGAGAATAATAAAATAAAACTCTGTTAATTTGTATAAAAAAATTTATATAAAAATTTGTATTATAATATTATTCTTTTTTAAATACATTTTTAAAATGAGCAATATATTTTTAGTCAAAATAATTTATTAATTTGTTTTAAAAGATGACATGACTGAAAAATACTACAAAATGCATACTCAAATCTTTTAAGTATCAAAACTCAACATTATTAGTTGGATAATAATTAATTTATTTATGAAATTTTTACATAGTATAAGAGATTCAAGATTTTAATCTCATTTTAGAAACAATAAGTTAATATAAAAAAGTGTTGTAAAAATCAGGAAACATACAGCTAAAAAGATGGAAAATGATCAAAAAGCAACAAACATCCATTACAAAGCATACAGGCTACCAATAAACGAGTAAGCTGCTTCCTCAACAGAAGCAGCAGCAGCAGAAGGTTGATTCTCTATCCTCCCTCAACAATTAATATCCAGCAACTTCTCGGATTCTTTGCCGGATTTCAAGGTTGATTAGCAATGCAACCACGAAGAACAGTCAAATGATATGCCGCCATATCTGCAAGCAGAAGAAAAATATACTAAGTTGTAATGATCCAAAAAAAAGAAATTGATCAAACAAATACTTCCTAAAGGAAATAAAAATATAAACTTCTGTCAACAAAGTGGGAAAAAATATATTGAAAAATTCTGCAGAGAATTACAATTGGAAAAGCAGTTTACATAGAATTCTGGGAAAAAAATATATTGAAAAATTATGCAGAGAATTAGAATTGGAATAGCAGTTTACATAGAATTCTGGGAAAAAAAATAAGTTGAAAAACTGAGTAACAGAACAGTCATGGAGGATGCTCCATTGTTTGTGTCTTCAGTTAACTCCTACATAAAAAAAAAAAAGATTGTCGTATGCTATAAACAGTCAATCACTACATTTATGCTTCCACAGGAGCTGTCTATGGCAACACAAGATCTACTTCCAGTTAGAAGGTACAAAGTTGAGCATATATAAAGCCAAAAGTTTAATTTTTTCAATTAAAGGAGATATGGCAGCTCAAATAAGTAAAGAAATTGTAAAGCTTCAAAAATAATTTCCAAAATCAACAGAGACTGCAATCTAACTAACATTCTATTTGTTCTTTTTTCTCACCAATGTTGCCACAAAAATCACGTAATTCTGTAACATATCAAATGGTTTTCACTTGTTTCATTTTCGATTTATGATATATAATCTGTTTGAGAATTTCTCAGTCATATAAACCATTTATCTCAAGTTAAAAAATAAAATAATACAAGCACAAACATAAACCATGTTACCCTTTGTAGACGCATTCAAACTCACTGCTGTCTTGGCTGGCGAAGAATTGTAAAACTGGCTGTGGCTTGTGGGGGAAATATCAGACTTAAATGTCCTCCAGTTTCTTGCACCACCAATATACAGAGATCTCTGTCAGTTTCATCGACAGCACCGCCCTGGAAAGGAAATGAGATTTGGACAATCACCTATACTAATCTTCAAGAGATAGAGGACTTGTGCAGGTCGGCAGGTAGCAACTTAAGATTTTCCCAATATCCGATTTCAATACTTTCAAGAGCTATAATATTCTGCAACCTTTCTGCTATTGACTCCAGCTTTGAACAGTAAATAAGGTCAAGGTATTTAAGAGCCTTCGGTAGATTATTTTCTTGAAGACAAGGAAGCAAGATTTGAGCAATGGGATAGAGTAATCAGTTGAAGGTGGAAATTTTGTGCTTGACATCCTACAACCTCATAAAAAGCTAAAATCGTTGGTGTAATCATTTCAAATATGAAGAATCCTAAACCAACTTGTAAATTTTGCGCTGCCATGGCCATTGATAGTGAGCTCTTCTAGCTTTTTATACGGTTTAGCTTATCAAGCACCCGTATTTCAATTTCTACCTTCATTGAATCGCCGGTACTGTTTGTCCATTTCAGAAACAGCAAATTAAAGTTTCTCTTGCCATTTAAATCAGCATCCCCGGCATCCCCAACATAATTTACATTCTCAACCTCAACCTTGAAATGCTAAGCGTTCAAGACAACACTCCTAACCTAGAGCCAATGCCTTTGGCCACAATAAATTAGAGTGTTTAGAGACCAACTAATTTACTAATTCTTAGAGGCGTTTCTTCCAATGAATCAACATTGGAATTATTGAGATGACACAGTTTAGTTAGGCACTCCATGTCTCAATAGAATTTCTTTAGAGGAAGAGACTTTTCTAATATAAGAGTTTTTAAATTGTAAAGTAATTGAAGTATGAGAAAGATCTAGGTATCATAGATGTTTCAAGTCTCCATGTAGTTAGCTCTGTCTGTTCAAATAGTAAGTGTTGTAGTTGAGGGCTTAAATGATGTGGATCTGTTTACTAGTAAAATAAAAGGTTGATCTTCAAAACAATTACCAACTAAATCTTCCAATATTTGACTAAATATTCAAATATATAAACATTTGGAAGATAATGATAACTTATTATAATAAGTTATCATAATCTTCATTCCACACATCGTCTAGAACGTCAATTTTTCATTTTAGATCTAAATCAATTAATTTTGTTAATTGATAAATTCAAAATCATCAGAAACACAAACCCAAGCTTTGTGATCAAAATGATTTTGTAAGGATTTTCTTGACAACACCTCCCATGCCGATTATAGGAATTACATAATCCCTCAGAACAATTTCCTCCTTATTATGTCCCCTGACAGCTTCATTCACTAAAGAGGTTATGACTATCAAGCCAAAATGGTTTTCCTGCGTTCCAATATCTCGCAATCTCATAGTCATCTCTTTAATCTTGGATCTCACCACAGAATTGAACTTAACAGATTGTGGACTCATAATCAAACCGTTAAAGCAAGCAGAAATGGATTTTCGTACCTTACTTGAACTGCGTTCATGTTCATGTTCAAGCAACAAGTTTCTTCGCAAGGCTTCAGTTGCAAACTCATACAGGTCGTAAGCCAAATTTCTAAGCTCGTCAAGCCAGATCTTCACCGGATCTTTCGTTCTCTGCTTCTCCTCTGCATCGTCAATCACCGATTGAATCTTCATCAGAATTCCCCCCTACTCCTTCAGATCGTCATGGATTTGCACTTGTCGAGCAAAAGTCAGTAGTTCAGACAAAGCGAACTTTTCAATAAGCAGTAGACACAGAATGAACTCTCAGATAATAATAGACAACGTTTCTCTGAAGAAACAGCGAGATCATGAAATAAAAATGAAAAAGAAAAAATATGCAAAAAGAAGTTTGAAAGAAGTCGACTAAAACGTCTGCTAGGGTTTTCGTCAAATATATATATATATATATATATAATAATAATAACAAAATTTGGGTCTTCATGCAAATTTCCTTAACTTTGTGTTAAGTTTTTAAGATTTTATAATCTATGTGGTATATTTTACAAATTTATGTATTTCGTTTGTCTTGTGGTAGCTTCAGACGTAAGGTTACACATTTGGCTAAAGTCGGGGACGTAGGTTCTCATTCCTATCCTCACTTCTCTTAATCTCATTCGTCCCCGCTTTCATTTTTTTTTTGGGAAAAAATAAAGAAGAAAATTTCGGGAAAAGTACGTATCTCCGATCTCAATTTCTTTTTTTTTCATTTTTTTAACTATAATTTTTTATTTTTTCATTTTTCTCATTATTTATTTTTTTATTTATATATTTTACTAAAATTTTTAAATACATATAATATTTTATTATAAATTTAATATAATTAAAATTTTAAATAATAAAAATATTTTTTTAAAAAAAATAGAATTTTTTACTCAGGGAAATGGCTCCATCCCCATTTCAATTTTGGGATTTCAATTTTTCATATTTCCTCAAAATCTTCTCAAGGGAGTGGAAAATGGACCCTAGAGTAAAATTTACACCTCCATTCACAAGGCTAACTGCAGAGGCTAACTGCAGGCGATCAATTCAAAACACTGTAATCTCTAAGAGAACCCTTGTTGCTGTTGCATTTTTCCTTCGCCTGTCACCAAGGAAAGAAGTGGCGGACATCGCTCAATTACCAACTGATGATGATGAAGGGAGCTGATATCTCGCAGTAATCCGATTCCGCTCTGCCTTAAAGACGTTAGGTTTTTACAGTTAACAAACTTTTAGTTTTTCTGCTTGTGATAACCCTTGCATAAACCACTCCAGACACACATTATTTGTAATATCAGAAAGAACCACTGTGTGCAGTGAGCTACGGTTGATCATTCTTCTCTGCTCTATGAGTATGACCATCTCTTTACCTCCATCAATTAATAAAGTGTTGCAAGACTTGGAATTGACACTGGCAATTGCTCACAACTTTCCATGACAAGCCTTTCCAATGAATGAAGATGTTCCGGTAAAATTCCCACCAGTTTAGAACATTTTATAATAGAAAGCTCTCCAAAGCGATGGAAACTTTCAGTCTTTAGACCAGAACCACGAGAAATCCAATCTTTCCATTCTTGCATACCCTCAAACCAAAGAGTCTCCAAGGATGGAAAATGCACCGAGCTACCATTTCCATAAAATTCCGGACCCACAGTCTTCACTCCAGCCATTTGACTAATAAAAAGGTGCTTTAAGAAAGGTAGTTGCCCTTCTGATGGCAAAGAAGGGCACATACTACAGTTAATAAATCTTAGGTGCACTAATTTCAAATACGAAGAATCTCCTAACCAGCTTGACAATTATGTGCCCCCATAGCCATTGATAGTGAGCTCTTTTAGCTTTCTGTGAGATTGTAGCATGTCAAGCACCCGTCTTTCGATTTCTGCCTTAAATCATCAACAGAAGTCATGGAACCATTTCTGTAATCAAATGTTAGTATGCATGTATAGAATGTTTCCATGGAGCATACAAAGCCCTCTGCATTCAAATTTCAAACAACATTTGGTTCCAAAACAAGGTATTTACTACAAACTAAACCAAGATATTTACTCCCAAATTATGTTCAGTGGGCAGTCAAATACAGAATTTAGTTTAAGTGAAATCAATTTGTTTGTCAGAGTTCTATGAATGGCATGGACAATATTTCAATCAAATTACACACAGCCTTTGATTAGGGAGAAAATACAACATGGCAACTTTAAGTCAAAACAGCTAGAGCTCTATTTAGACGATGACCGGAATACTGGAGAAGTCCACACCTAATCTCGGTCAGCATCTTCTATTTCCTCATCCTCTGGTACCCCACGGAGATAGAGGACATTGTTGCACCTGCAGACAATAAACACATTGACAATGAGACTCATAGAACTTGAGAGGTTGCAATTGCAGCAAAGGTTATTACTTTTTTTTTTTCAAAATAATCTATAGAATCATTAAACTGCAAATAAATTATCATGACAAACACAAAACAATGTTTTTCTTTCAACCATCCTTTTCATTTTTTGGTTCAAACATTTTGCACAAATCCATCATAAAACCATATGAATAAGTTCGAAGTTTCCTTTTCATATATTGAATTTATAGAAAAGCTTATGTGTCACGCTCAGAACTTGAGGTTTACTCGTGACAATTTTAGTGGTATTAGAGCAATTGGTTTCAAAAAGAATTTCAAATGTTTTAAAAACAATTTAATATTTTTAAAATGGGTTGAACATAGTTTTAAAAATGATATTTTAAAATTATTCAGTAGACATTAAGTGAGTCAAGTCATAGATAAGTATATGTTGTTATGAAACATATATGATTGAACTTCGTTTCTTTTATAGTAAGTATGCCTCTGCGTACGGGAAGAGAAAGGGTAAACCCTGTAAGGTACTGTTACCTGAAGAGAAGCCGACATATTCCTCACATACACCCTAATTTCCTCAATCGAAACGACTAACTCCATTTCCACAGCCTGGGATGGAAATGCCAACTAATGTGTCATAGGGGATGTGGACAACTTTTATGGCATATTGGAATGCCCAGAACCAAACTCCAACTTTTATAGCATATTGAAATGCCCAGAACCAACTCCGTTTTCATTCATATGGTTTTATGATGGAAATGCCAACTATCTGAAACTTCAAACTCCAGTTCCCTTAAGTCACTCACCCAATGAACCCACAATGGCACCTTCAATGCCTGCAGTCCCTACAGAGTCTTCTAGACCGATTTATAAGCTTTCCAAGTTAATTAAGGAAGCTAGACAATTCGGGTGTGTATTTTTTTTTTTTTCAGGAACTTTTGACGCCATTGTGGAAAGCAAATGGATGAAACTTGTGCAATAGAATCTACAAGATATGGGTATTTCAGATAAGAATAAGTTGAGAGTGATTGTACAGTTGTTGCAGGATAGCGCTACTACTTGGTAGCAGAATAAGTTAGCCAGATTTGAGTTATAATTAACTTTGGCTGATTTTATAAGAGAATTTCAGAATCAGTACTTTATGCACTCCCTTGTGAGAAATGACACTGTTTTAAGTTGATGAATAAACTAAATTTGATAATATTGTACTAGTCTTAGAGATTTTTGTTCAATTCTTTGATTCAAGTCAAATGCTTGAAATGCAATTACGATCTTAAAACTTTGAGCAATCTTGAATGGAGTTTAACAAGTCAACCCTACTTTAGGATCTCATGAATTTAATTAATTTTTCAATTGCTATTGGCATTCAATGAGATTTAGAATGGAAGATGTGTCTGTTAACACGTTTGATTTGAAGGAAAGGTCTAATTTAGGTTTGATGGTACTCATGTTTCGTTGCTATTTCTTGAATCTTGCCTTTAGATTATTATTTCTTAGACATATTAATTGATCCATTGGTGTATTAATATATTTTGTATTGGCAACTGAGTTTTTAACAATTGTCGAGAATTAAACTCTCTTAGACCAGGAATTAGTAGTACAAAACTATTGGGGGCAGAGATTGCTCAAAAAGACTATGTTTAGCAGAATGAGATTTGCTAAAGATCTAAGATTTTGATATCATTTGGGTTGACAAATACTGTCGGGCATTATGGATCTTATGAACTATGTCTTTCACCTTCACTTGGACGAGTTTGGAGTTGTTTTCATTGATAATATTTTGGTGTACTGTAGAAATACGAGAGAGCATACCTAATACCTTAAAATTGAATTTGAGACAGTGGAGATGACTCAAGTTAATTAAAAATTATAACTTAATTATTGAGGACCATCTAGGAAAGCTAATGTAGTAATAGATACTTTAAAGCAATATTTATCCGAGCAACATACATGCCCTTGTTGGTAGAATTGAAGACTTTGGATGTAACCTTAAATTGTGATGATACTAAAGTTTTGGTGACCAATTTTGTTGTGAGATCCATGTTGGTGGATCAGATCAGGAAAAGGCAGATGCAAGATAGTAGCTTAGCCAATGTATGTTATGGACATGCGTTATAAAGTTTCAAGTAGTAGAGATAAGCGTGTATTTTTTGATTAAATTTGCACATAATAACAGTTATCAAACTAGCAATAGTATGACTCCATACAAAGCCTTATATATTAAAGTGTCAAACACCTTTATGTTAAGGTAAAATCGGTGAAAGTAAGCTAGAAAAAAAAAAGATTAAGAAACATATATGTTTTCTTTGTGTGATATTTTAAAAGATACGAATTATGAGTAAAACTAAATTTTAGTGTTATAACTCTGTGCGGTTTTACCAATGTTGTGCAAGATTTGGTATATACCTATATGATGCGTTAATTAAAATAATAAAGAATTGAAGTTTTAGTTGATATCATGTTTTCATGTAGTCATGGTAATTATTTATAAATTGGATTATATAATGATGTTACTAAATCCTTTTGTTGACGCAATCCTGAAATGTTTTTAGGATTTTCTTGGAGAATAATTATTTGATTATTATGTAGTGTATTAATATTAGTCGATATGATTTTGCAATTGGATAAATTTTAAGTTGTTTATGATGACTTGAATTAATTTCATTGATATATGTATATGTATCCAGGGAGATCCATGAGATTGCTTTCAAGTATATGAATTTTGGAATATATTTAAATGTTGGAAATTTTTTGAAATATTTTATATTAAATTACAGATTGATTTTGTCCAAATTATAAGAAAGACTCTGCCGAAATTTTTTTGATAAGATATCAATAAGTTGTACACTTGATTTATATTAAAGGTATAATAAGCTTGTTTTAAGAATGATTATGGAGACTCATTATAGGAATCAATTTAATTTCTATATATTTTTAATTCCTTAATGTTTACATATTTGCTACGTTACAATTAGTACTTGTGTTAGAGATTATTAGAGGTATTTATAAGGATTTTAAGTCAATATTATACATTTACTAAAAAGAAAGTTTTTCAAAGTTTCAAGCCATTCTAAAAAAATTTCAAAAGAAAATGAGCCTCATTAAAATTTTACTTATAAAATTTACTCCCTCGATTTCGACCAATTTTCTTTTAAATTTCGATCTTCAATTAATTACTCGTCTTTTCTTTTCAATTCAGTACCAATTTAAACTAGAATCAATAAAGAAGAATAAGAAGAAAAATTTGAATTTCGAAGAAAATTTGAAATTTTTTCCTTTTATTAGTAATTAAAAGTTTTTACGAACTACTACAAGTTACCGATAAATTTATTAACTCATTAGAAACTTGATTTTTAGATTTTGATAATGATTTGAATTTTGAGTTACTATTCATTCAAAAAATTTACATTTGATTTTGTGTAGGAAATATTAGATTGTGTTGATTTTGCATAAGAAATGTAAGATTAAGTTGAATTTATATTGATTGAAGTGTTAGTTGGAAGGACTTAGAGTGTTTTCTCTCGGTGCTACAGTGAATTTGAATTTACAATAGTAACTTTAATATAAACCGTAACTATTTGCTACAGTAACTTTGATTTAAACAACTACTGTTTACTACCGTAACTTTGATCAAAACAGTTACTGTTTACTACAGTAACTGCTGCTACAGTACTTTGATCTAAATTGTACTTAGTTGCTTAAACGGAAATGTGTAAATTTAAGTTAGACGGAAATGAGAATTTGAAATAAGTTAGCCATAAAATTTTATTGTTAAAAATCGGATAAAAAGTCTCCGTTAGTTAAGTATCGAGAAATATGTCATGTATCAACAAAATGATTTTAGCCACGTTTTCTACGAGTATTGCATTTAATACATTTAAGTATAATGATTTAAATCGTGAAAATCATAATTATTTGCATATTTGGTATTAGGTTCAGAGAACCCAAGAGAAGGACCGAGTGGGCACAAGAACTCTTAGTGAAAGTAATTACCCTCCTCTTATTGTTAGTAAATTTATATATATATATATATATAAATATGCTTGTGACAACCGTAACATATATACATGAATGTGCACGAATTTCGATCAAAGTTATTTTAGTAAACAATTATTGTTTATATTAAAATTACTGTAACAAACAATTACTGTTTAGATTAAAGTTACAATAGTAAATTCAAATTCACTAAAGCACCGAGAGAAAAATACTCTAAATCCTTTTAACCAACACTTCAATCAATGCATCAACCCAATCTTATATTTCCTATGTAAAATCAACACAATCTAACATTTCCTACACAAAATCAAAAATAAATTTTTTGGATGAACAGTAATCCAAAATTCAAATCATGCTCAAAATCTAAAATTCAAGCTTTTAACGGATTAATAAACTTATCGATAACTTATAATAGTCCGTAGAAACCTTTAATTGCTAATTAAACGAAAAAAATTTCAAATTTTCTTTGAAACCCAAATTTTTCCTCTTGTTTCTCTTCATTGTTTCTAGTCCAAATTGATACCAAATTGAAAAGAAAAGGACGAGTAATTAATTGGCAACCGAAATTTGAAAGAAGACTGATTGAATTTGAAGTGATTTGGCTGGAATTTAGAGAGAATTTGAGAGAGTCGAGTTTCTGTATTTTAGACAGAAAAGAAGAAGAATGAAAATGATGAAAAATAATGAAGCTTCCAATTTCATTTATTTTATAAGCAAAATTTCAATGAGATCCCTTTTCTTTTAAAATTTTTTTAAAATAGCTCAAAACTTTGAAAAAAAAATTTAGTCCCTATAAAACCCTAAAAAAAATTTTGATTCTTGCATGATCCTCTATTCCAACTCGTCCCTTTGAAAAATCCAAAATAATCTTGAAAAATTTGCAATTAAATCCAAAATCAATTATTTTAATTTTCTTTTACTTTGTTCCTTTATCCAACTTAAAAAAACTTTCATTTCTCAAAAATCTAACCCCATGAATTTAAATTCCAAAAGAAAGAAGAAAAAAAAACGAAATTACCCATTGATCTGAAGGATGGGGATCACAATATGACCTAAGGTTTGAAACATCTAAAAATTAATAAAAAGGAAGGGGAAGTCAATGCTCTATATCCTAAGGTTTAAAACCAAACAAGAAGGCACTTGCTTATACACCCTAAAACCTTCCCTATGTCCATTAAAATAACCACTAACTGCCCAAGTCACCTCTCTTTAAGAGTAAGACAACCAAGCTCTTGAAACCTTGGACAGCCTAATTAACCAAGTTCAAACTAATAAAATTGTTTGATCCTCCAAGAAATAATACGCGATAGCCATTTTAGCTAGCCTCTAAATATCAACAATACTCCCCTACATCTATTGCTTATATTAATCCACTATAAAGTTTATTTGCAATTTGCAATAACTACAAATTACTCATGCCAAGTGTCACTGTTGGAGTTCTACCCTTCCAATTTGTGTGACTAGTTACACAACCTACAACATTATTGACCCTAAGTTAGCCTACATACAAATAAGAGAGAGAAAGTAATGCACACAAGGTATTTGAAGAAATAAATATATTACTAGATCTCCAAATATATGATACAAGGTATTGTTTAACCATCTAGAGACCTCATCAATTTAAACTATTATTTATATATAATTATTGGCTAACATTAGTACACATGTACAATGTGCAGATGGCACATGACCAGTAGTATAAATAGGTGAGACATCTAAATGGCTAAACCATCTTTGAGATTGTATGCTTTTTGAGCTAGAAATAAAATCATATCCTCTAACAACTTAAATGCATTCTTTTTTCTCTCTCTTTTGTGTGTCTATAAGCTGACTTAAGGCCAGCAAGATTGAACTCCAGCTATGGCACAAGGCACGCACAATACGTAACAGGGGAAAGCAAACAACATGCAAGACAAAGCAACCAAGACACTTAGGAATGCCTAACAAAATATTTCCAAACATAATCATCATCAATATCCCAGAAATCAATTTTATGACCGCTACCATAAGACAAAGCTACAAGATCCACAATTGACCGAGTAGATAATGGCTATAGATCTTTTTCTTTTTCCTCTTAGTTTCATTGAATTTACAGCAATATCTAATAGAATCTCTCTCCTAATATCAATGTGTGTGCATATAAGTTCTTGACACTCCACTTTCCTTTATGAAAAGTTTACTTTTGATTTGACACGTAAAAACAAAATCCCAAATATTTTTATCATACAGTTCCTTAATATTTGGTTATTAGAACATGGTGCAAAAAGATAGCTGACTTTGGAACAATTTGACAACCTTTCTAGACCTAAACTCATAAAACACAAGAAATTTCCACTTTTACTCATCATCCAAACAACCAAAGGAAGCTCTAAGTTCACTTTCAAATCTCACATGCAGTGCTCCAACATCACCAAAATGTATCAAACAGTTTCAGAATTGTACTGCAAGAGGTCAAGAGATCAAAACCCCTCATACCAACATTGGAGGGGATTAGTTTAACTTGTGTTTGTGCATGAGGTGGGGTGTGTGATAACCAAAGAACGAAAAAAAAGCTTCAGCATATTACCTGATCAAGATCTCTCCAAGATTTCCTGTGAATTGTCCTTCAATATATTCTTCAGCATTGCCTAGCTGCAGAAAAATTGACACAAACTGGAAAATGTTAGAAACAACATTCAGCCTATCTGGAGAAAGATTGATTTAAGGTCAAATTACACATTATCCAAGATCAAATAACATTAACATGATTTCTGAACACGCATTTGGAACAACAGGACAATTACATTAACAATGTCGATATACTTTCAAACATAATACGTGGAGTTTATCACACCTACAAATTCATGTATGAATCAACTGAGGCAAGAAAACCTGAAAGCAAAACCAAGTAGCAAGAAGTATTCAAATAATAAAAAATTACGCGCGTCAATATTGCTAGTTGATTAAAAATAGCATATTTATAAAATTAAAAAAGAAAAGAAGAAAAAGAAAGAAGATTGAAATTTAGTAACCTTTGTACTCCATTCCCCACTTGAGTTTAACAATAACGATCTTCCCGGTCAAGTTATTCAAGAAAGGTTTAGGGTTAACAGGTATCGTCTGCAACATTCGCATAAATCCATACTAATTAAACAAAGCATTGACACTAAAAGCATTCGAAAAAACAAAAGTAAATCTAAGAAAGTGTACTTACAGCCATGGAAGACGAAGAACAAGGATGCTTTGAAATTTGAATTTTGCAGCTCTTCGTGGTTTTGCAGAACAAACAAAACAGATTTTAGGGTTTATAAGTTGGTGAAAACCAGTACCCATCGGCTTTATGGGTAAAGTTAAATGGGTCGCCCTTATCCGTTTAATGCCGCCAAATTTCCCCCGCCAATTTCTCCCGCCGCTCTGCTTTATGTCGTTTATCTTTAATATTAGTAATTTATTTCTCAAAATAATAAAAAGAATTATTAATAATTGTCAAAACTTTTCTTTTAATATATGCATAATGTTTTGAAAGGAATATATAATTATTCATTAAGAGGGATTACTCACTTTAAAATTTCAAACTTAAAAAGTGTGTATGATTATATTAATTTTATCGTGAAAATTTTATATTGATTTTAATTTCTTTGTGAGAGAGTTTTAAATAAAATAATATTACACCATGTTATTATATTAACATGATAAGACCATTTAATTAGTGAAAATCCTAAGGAGTTGTCTAGGTAGTTTAAGGTTTTGAGTTTGAGTGGTTTGCTCCCTTTCAGGTTCAATGTTCAAATTCCACTAGATGTATATCCTTGAGGCCATGCCTCTAGTATAAAAAACCAACGACTTACTTTAATCTGTGTTGGAAAAATTCCGAGGGCATGGGGCACAGATCTCGGAGATTAGTCGTTGGAGCCATGCCACTGGTGTAAAAAATCAGCCTCTTACCTTGATTTGTGTTGGAAAAATTCTGAGGGCACAAGGCATATATCTCTGGAATTAGTCATTGGGGCCATGCTCCTAGTGTAAAAAATCTTTGACTTTAATTTGTGTTGGGAAAATTCTTGAGGGCACAGGGCACAAATCTTGAAAATTAGTCGTTAGGGCCATGCCCTTGGTGTAAAAAAACTAACGACTTATCTAAATTTGTGTTGAAAAAATTATGGGACACAAGGCACAGATCTCGGGGAATGGTCCTTGGGGCCATGCCCTGATGTAAAAAAACAACAACTTACTTTGATCTGTGTTGGGACACAGGTTTCGAGGATTAGTTGTTAGGCCAATGCTCCTAGTGTAAAAAACCAGTGACTTATCTTGATCTGTTTTAGAAAAATTATAAGGGCACGAGGCAAAGATCCTAGAGATTAGTCAAGGTGCGCGCAAGTTAACTCAAACACTCCAGTTAAAAAAAAAAAATTTAATTAATGAACGAAAGAAAATTACAAATTAATAATAAATAAAAAAATTTAAAAAAAATACACACTTAAAAAGTATCTTTTATTGTAATTTCCAACTTAAAAATATAATATAAATATTAAAATTAATTATAAATTTATTGTGAAATTAAAAATGATTATTAAAATTATTGTAGAGTATATATCAATAACTAATTTTTTTTTGTTATTTTTATAAAAATATATTTTTTTTAAAAAAAGTAATACCAAATATCCTCTTATATTTTCCACTCTGATTATTGCCTAATTTTCAATCTCCGC
>JAXCLQ010000005.1:1813198-1826589 GCA_035584115.1 Cedrela odorata | reverse complement strand
ACCCGTTTTCAATTAAGTGGATAAAGAAAATAGAAGTGTCTTTGGAGCCCAGCTAAAACTACTTTTTAAGTGAGGTGAGGAACTTCTTTCAGTTTGAATAGGGGGTCGCCCCTTTTTTGGTTTAAGTAGCCACATTTGTGTGCTTTGAAATTCCCAAGTAACCAAGGCCCATAAAGATGCATACAAACGAACTTTGTCCCACAAACAATTAGAATCTCCCTCTTTCTTCCTAAAAGATTCCGTTCTTCTCTCTTCCCAAAATACCCACAAAAGAGCTAAAACAGCATAAAAGATGTATAGTAATCAACTTAATTATTTATATTTCAAAAAACTAGGAACATATGTGTAACTGGATCAAGTAATGAGCTTATACTAAGAAAAATATATCAGAAAACAAGCCTGTAATCTAGAAAATTAGAATTCAGGAGGAAAAATACATTCAAGTTGCAAAATCTGTAAGAATGAAAATTTTCCAGAGCAGATATATACAATGGCCTTCACCTCATACCTTTTAAATTTCAAATACAATAACTATCAGATAAGATTCTAAATAAAACCAAGTTTGCTGAAAAAGAACTACAATATTGCTCACACTTTGAAGAATCAGATAAGATGATTCCATCCACAGATAGTTTCCTCTTCAATAGCAATGTAAAACTTAATGGTATATATTTCGAAAAACTAGAAACAGAATGTGTCATTGGACCAGATAATGAGCTTATACCAAAAATATGTATCCATAAAGTAAGCCTGTAATCCTGAAAACAAGAAATCTGGAGAGATTATACATTCCAGTGGAAAATTCTGTTCCGATTAAAGTTACCATAGTAGATAAATATGTTAAAAATATTATAACTGCTTATACTGTATGCAGTGGAAACACATAAATTTTGAATATGTACTATACATATAACCTCCATTATACAGTAAACAAAAATCTGAATTAATTCTTCTCCACTGGGCTTCATCTTCTAATTTCCTTGGGAAAATAACTTCTCATCAATGAACCATAATCCAATACTAGGAGTTAATATTACATAATAAGAATTTAAAATCATAAAATCCTGATGGCAAATCATATTAATTTCTAGTAAAAAGGATTTAGGAGTAACTGAGATCTCAGATTTTAGAAACCAAGATATGTAACTGTAGTTGTTCGCATTTTCTTGTGAAAATACGTGTGCAAACAGGTATTAAAATTCCTCAGGTGATTTCAGTTTTATTTCTCTTGATTCTGACTGAACAACAAATGACCTTGACCAGACAATCCCTACAATTACAAATCAAATAGGAAAGTGAAAACTTCTTCCTATTTTTAAGCACTTTAAATCTATTTGCAGAATTAACAGCTATATCAGTATATCAAACAACTATTCAACTAGTTAAAAAAATTTTAGAAAAACATCATTTCTAGACAAACAAGCATATGCAAGAAATACAAACATCAAACAAGTACTTCATTACAGCCATAATAGATATACAATTATAACTTGTTTTAAACAAATAGAGATTACATCCATAACTTAAGTGCATCGGGACAAACTTTCCAAGCAATTATTTATGAGGCAGGAGGGGAGACTGCACAGAAATTAAAATAAAAAAGAATAAAACCATCACCATTGATTTCACTGTAAAAAGAATGAATCCACAATAAGCTCTCATGATACCAATCAATAGCTAATGCACTACTGCATTACACATAATACTGCTGACCTGGTCAAGAATTTGCACTGAATCTTCGAGAAATGTTTACTGAGCACAAATCATCTCTTTGAAAATTTTCCAACCATTAAGAGAAATGCAACAAAGTGGAGGAATTCCAGGAGATCCAAGTCATTACAGTTTATGGTCACAGATAGGCTCTTATTTTTCTATTTCAGATGAATCATTTCAATTGTAATTTTAAAAGTTCCGCCAGCATTTAAACAAGATTAGAAAATTTACAAGTAACTCTAGCCTTACAGATAACTCTACCCCTACAGTAGCGGCAGTCTTGTTACACCAATTAAATGATAAGTTATGAATCTAATCTAAACTGTTTTTCCACCATCTAACAATTCACCTGATGTCACATATGTTGTGAGTCCAACCCAAAGGAATCCATAAGGGTTCCATCAATTGGAGAATTTAGGATGACCATAGTCTTCACTAAACCATCCTTTTCCTTGTCATGCCTTAACAATGAATTATCAGTTTCCATTGAATCCACATCAAACTTGCCAGAAGGAGACTCTACCTGATCATGCAGAGCCACAGTAACATCATTTAATTCTCTGACTGCATTATCCTCCAAATTGACAGTCTTATTAGATGTTGTTAGTATATCAGGTTTCAAATCCTTGTCAGAAATGTGGGTGGTTGAATCTGTATTCTTCTCACTAACAAGTGCATGCTCCTTTTCTGCTTCCAATCTAGATTCCAATACGCTACTACACAATTCCTCCTCCTTTTGAAAAGGCTCATCAACTGGAAATGAGCCTTGACGATCTTCATTAGAATCAGATTGTTGATTTGATTTTAACTCACCATCACCAAAAGGTATGGCAGGTGTGCATACTTCCCCAGAACATTCAATCTTGTAATTAGTCCGTTCCTCGACCAGCTGGGATCCATCACTTCCCATAAAAGGACAGACAGGAGGACTCCTCTTACGGCACACATGGCACCTAAATCCAATAAGCTTACTGATGTTCTCCGCATTAAGTCCAAAAGCATCCCCATGATACCATTCTGCATAATAGAGGAACCGGTGCAAAGGAATATTATGAAAACACGTAAAACCAGAAAAAATAATGACACATTAATAAAGTGTGTTAAATCAGTTAAACAGTCGTGTATCACTAGAAAGAGATGCTGAGAGATTGCTACCTCCACAAATTTCACAAACAATATAATTTGATGTAGATGTATATGCAGCTTCACAACAAAGATAGCATTTGGGTTGATTAAGGGTATCTGTCAATTGCTCAGAAGCAGCCAAGAATTTTTTCCTCCTAAATTGCATCACTCGTTCATCATCTGGCTTTCTAGATAACAAGAGACCATTGAGCCAGTAACTATAATAAGCTCGCGTTCTCTTCTTCAGACAAGAAGTAACCTTCTTTGGTTTCTGGGATATTTTCTTTTTGGATTTCTGCTTCCCTTTCTTACGCCCTCCACGCTTTTTATTTTGCACTGACACAAATTTAGCTTTCCTAGCAGAACGACGCAGCGGTATTGCGGCAACTTTTTTATCATTTCGTGATCGTAGCGATCTACCACCCACTACTGATTTGTTACTGTTCCTTGACTGCACTATCCTGCAACCAGGGGTTATCTTTTTACATTTTTGCGACTTGATTTTTGCACTTCTTGTGTTTATTCTTCCTTTCTTTGTGTCACTTTTTGCAGTTTTTGTGCCAGTCTTTTCAAACCTCCCATCTTGGCATCGGAAGCATGTATACGTACATTCATCGGTGACTGCCCCAGCAGACTTCCTGACATGCCTCTTATGAAAATACCCTGAAATACACATCATAATTATCCAAAATCAAACTTAAGATGAAGAAAGAAGTGCATCAAGATATCAGATTCAAGGCTATACAAAATAACATTACAAAGGAACAGAAGACAATTCTTCAATTAATGCCTTTATAAGGAGCTAATTGATGATCTAATAGTGCAAGATTAATAGTATCCATCAGTTCCATAATGACAATAACATTCTGCTAGAAAGAGTTACAGAGTTCCAGCTAAATGGGAAGGTGCTTTTAAAAGGAAAATGATCGATCCCTTAATAGGAATTAGAGATTGAAGTTAAAGGGATGCTATTCCATCATGGAATTGGTGACCCACAATGTAACCAAGAAAAAGAAACTCATAACTATAAAAATTGTAAAAGAATGAGAATATTTGTGAGTACAAGTTGGCTCAATTGGTTGGACCTCTTGGTCTTGGGATCCAATCTCCCACCAATTGAACCAACTACTACCCACAATTGAGGTGGAATTTGGTTATATCAAAGAATTTAGTTATGTAGTACTTAAAATACAGCAAAGAAATTTATTTTCCAGCTGTTTCAGTGTCCATCTCCACTTTTGGAGCTTTTAGAGACTACCCTCAAACAAAATCATTTTCTCAATACCATCATTAAATCATTATAGAGACAATCAATCATGTGAAGATACTACTTGATCAACTATTATAGTCACCATAACTTTCCCGAAATCTTATCATGATATCATCTACCTTCTATTCAGTAGTTTTGAAACCTTCCTATCAAACAAAATTGTCCTGACACCCTCTTCAGCTAATCTTATGGAAAATTGAGCAAAACAATAAAGGCATAAAAAAAGGACAAACAAAGAGAATAGCAATTCTTTTGTCCACAAAATAAAACCATGCCTTAGAAAGAGCGCAATTCAACATTGCAAAGCATATGATTAAGAACAAAACAGTAAATTTTAACATAACTTAGCTTCTTACCTTTGCAATTCCAGCAGCAGACGGCTTCCCTGCAGATTTTTTAGTTCCAGAGAGAGAAAAGAACAAGGGATGAAGTCAGAACAACAGCAAACCAGAAAATTAACAACGAAAAGCAATCTCTGTATAAAATTAGCTTTTTAGCACGGAAACTAGATGTTAGGCTACCTCAATTCTGAGGATTCTACATGACTGTTTCAAGTTCCATGTACTTAGGCCACTAACAACCTCAAAGTTTCAAGCAAAAAACAAATAAATCCTCTTTCAACTGAATCTAAGTGTTTGTCAATGGCATCTAATGCATAGAAACAAGAATAAGAAGCTAGCTGCCATAGGCAAGAAATCTTCAGAAAAGAAGGAATTCATGTTTTTGTAAAGCAACATTAATAAAACCTCAAGGGTTCAAAGGTTTGCCAATGAGTTCAGCCAGTAAATTCCCTTTGGGGGTTATTCCAAGGACCTTGAATCAAATATTTCCTTCGTCAAGGGTTGGCATTTTCAAATATCAAGAAGATGCCCCTTTATCCAGCGTTGGACAAGAAAAAGAGAAGGCAGAAGAGCAAGAGAAAGCCTTGAGCACTTTATTACAACAAGGCACAGGGTAGTTTGCTCTCCTGTTCCCAACCTCTAACATTGATGATACATAAACCGGTACAATTATGGCAGTTATCGTACTTTGATCCTTACAGTACAAAAGGAGTGAACTTGAGATTACCGACTGAACTGTAGTGATACGAAAATCTAAAAACCAAATGAACCAATAGATTTCATGACATATCTTATGAAAAGAGAAAACTTCATGTAATTAATATGACAAAGTGGGATGGGGAAGGTTAATTGTGGTGAAGACAAAAGGGCTTTAGGCTTGAAGATATTCCTGTTTTACAACTGATACTTAAAGAAATAAAACAGAGCACTTTCATTAATGATATCTACAAAAGTTATGTATGCTTAAGTTTTTGCTTGGTATTGAGAATTCAAAACATAGCTACACATAGCACTTTTAAGGATACATTCATATGTATTGAGTGACAATTTGGGTATTGCATCATTCGTGTTTCTCCTTGCATGCAATTAGTGATACTGATTCCACTATAACTAACCATTCTTAATAACAGGAAATAAACAAACAGAATAACACAATATTTTAGTACCTGATTAGGACATCTTTGCTGCAGTGTCCGCACTGATAATACTCTGCTTTTGAGAAAAGATATGAAAATCCTTTTTTTCTCAAGGACTTCTTTATGACTCTACTAGTCTCTAAAAGTTTCCGGCAATTTAGGTTAGTAGACTTGCGGGCAATTCTTCTTTCTTCAAAACTTTTCAGAAGATGCAAGGGCACATAAGATTCATGCAGCCAATATTTCTTCCTTCCACTAGATGATTCTTCAACCATTGACCCATGTCTCATGACAATGTCAGGAACATTTCTCCTCTTGCCAAAATCAACAAGATACTTCACCCCTTCTTCTTTTAAGCACTTCCGGCGAATAATAGCCTTCTTGAACAGCCTGATTGATTTACGAAATTCCTTGTCCATTGCACAGAGTGGATGCGTGTTTTCTATGTCATCCCACCGAATGTGGGAATCAAATTCTCTAACCTGAAAATATGGCATAGAATAGTGGAGCAGAATCCCAAAATGTAATTAGTGAATGAATTGATACATATAATGCATATTACAAAGTTCAACATCTCTTCCCATGGACAATATTCATCCCAGCTCTTGTTTTATTATCGAATCAATTCTGCAGGTGAAAGGAATGATAAAGGATTAGGTTCATTATTTTTCCTTTTACCTAACCCTTACCAGTATTAGGAGCATAAAAGCTAAGCCTACAGCTTAGGCCCCTACCTATCAGCTTAACTTGTGGACCAAGAGGATACTTAATATGGTATAAAGCAGGTTTCAGCTAGGAAGTCATGTGTTTGAATACCCCATGAATGAATTTGTATATGTATTTGCATTGGTGTCTGTGCTTAGTCCTAGTAACAAGCTTATTGATAAAATTCTGTTCGTGCATGTGGAGGAGGTCTGTTAGAACTGCCTTTACATATCAGTTTAAGCTTCTGGATATTCTAGTCGACTTGTCTGTACACTTGTAATTCTCTTCTCATAATCTAATAAAATAATATCATACCTGAATAGCTAGCTGCTCTACACTGGTTGATGACTCTACTGCAGCTCTCCAGGCAACATTTCTGCTTCTCTTTGCAAAATCTGAACTCTCAGGGTATAGTATGCCTGGTATCTTCATACACCCAGCTGCAGAATTTTAAACTTCAAACAAAATCAGAATCTTTATTCAATTGAAAAACTGTAACCTTGAGTTGAATACAAGAAGGAAGAAAAATAGAAGACCTTGTCTAGCAGCTTTGGAAACCAAGGAGCGAGGTAACCGTTTCCAACTGAAAAGCTGACAGGACACCCTGCCACCTCTCCACCAGCATAGGCCCAATCCCCCAGCAGCTTTGGAAGGGTTAGTATCAAAATCAGAGCCCCTAGTCTTTTTTCTGCCAACCCCAGCCCTCGAGGATGCACGCGATGATGTAATGACAATATGAGAAGCTGAACCCATTGTAACAAAAGAATCTACATGTTTCAACCACTCTGCTGAAAGTGCAAGATGATGAAGATTTGCCTCTAACTGTACAATGTATAACAGCATACACAAGTATCAGAGAAAAAATCCAAAAAAATTGCAATCTACAAGGTTGATCACAGTTGGGCAGCAACTATGCTATATCAACTCAAGAAACAGAAAATTGTAGCCAAAATAACTGCTTTAAAAGAATCATACTTTCAAGAACAAGAGTTATTTCCAATGGACAGTTTCAGGTTGCCTGAATGTTGATAAATAGGGTAAACCCACTCAAAAAATAACAAAATAATATTAATTTATTGATTTATAGATTAACAAGTAGCTTATCTTCAATGTATTAAACATACTTGCATATCAATAAAATTCATGATTAAAAATTTATTCAAAACTATCAGAAATTTATATTAATTGTAATTCAACCACAGATATAAGTTTGCTCAAAATCTGAAAATGTAATATATTGGCTGGGTGTAGAGTTTCATTGTGCACTGACTTGGTTGTATTGTATCAGTTGCTGCCCACATAAAAACATCCAAATTCCGAAGTTCTAAGCAGGAAAATAACAGTACAGTCATTACCTTGAGTAGTAAATGTTTTACGGACACCACATCAGTTGCCTTAAGAGCACTTTTATGCCAGAGTTTGGTATAATGTGGATTCAACCATGGACCTAATAAAAGTCCATGCAACCGATCTTCGATGGAGAGAATGTGACATATGACATCCACAAGATGACCTTTCTTGTTCCTCTTTGTTAGAAGGGCAGCCACCTCACTTTTCAAACTAAAAAAAACACGACCATTATTCATGTTAAACAAGCAATCCATGTCATCTGTAGGAGCTTTGCAAGAGAAGCACCACCCACATTTTTCTTTCTGTGTATCTATGTTTAGTTTCAGAGTATTTGGCCAATAAAATTTGTCCCATTTCTTCAAGATAGCCTTCATCTGTGTTGAAATTATCTCCTCTTCCGATTTTATGGATTCTTCACTGATTTCATTTGGTGACTTACGCATTAACTCTTCGGCTACAGATGAGGCTGTTTGCGCAAAACTATAATGGTTCAAGTAAGCACTTTCACAATGCACTTGTGTTGTGTCCCCTTTTCTTGAGTTTAATGCAGATGAAATACAGCCAGAAGATGCAAATGTCTGTTTAATATCTGAACTGGTAGATGTCATGGAACTGTCTCCAAGAAGTGGCAACTTTCCAGGCATCTCAGACTGATTTGAGAATTCAGGAGCTTTATTAGAACAATCAAGCCCTTCTTTCTGAAAATTCTCAATGCTCGAATTCATTTGTGTCGTTTCAGCAGATCCTTCAGAACTTGTATTCAGCATTTCCATAGAAGTCACTGAATCCAATAAGTTCATCGATTTGGAAACTGCAGAGTAAAAACGACTAGAATATCCAGAAAGAAAGGTTTCTTCCGGCTTTTGCTCACGATCAGTCTCACTCATATTGGCATGAGTTTCAGCAGACACCAAAGATGTTGAAGGCATGCTAATAGCAGGAATTTCTGCCTTCACATGCATACTTGAATATACAGTGTTCAAGGGCAAATTACTCCTTACTCTATTTAAGTCGGCTGTAATATCCCACTGCTTGCATATTGCATTTATTATGCCGCCATAAAAGATATTTGATGACTTCAGCACATCAACAACAACATTCAGATCACTTCTATGGTAGTAATAGAGAATAAATTCTGTATCCCAAGAATCTGACCTGCAGGTTCAACAATACATTAAACCAATGCAATTCTGAAGTAAGCTCATACACAGAGTTAAAGCTCGTACAATATAAAAGGGAACATAAACGTTATGACATAAAATTAATAAAATAAGAATTCTCTTCAATATTTAGGTAAAGGACAACACAGAGGCGCAAGAAGACCACAACAGGTATAGAAGAGAGAATCTCCAAATCTAAGGAAAATCTAGTGACGCAAAGATATATCTGATATAAGAACTAGGAATTTATTACCCAGTTCTTCCTTTGATATGAATGGTCTTGGAAATATATTCCCCAGTAAATAGGCAGTTAGAATGACACATTATGAGATGTTGGTGCCTGGATTTGCTCTTACCAAAAGTGGAAGAACCTGCCTAATCTTCTGGCACATAGTAGGTAAACTCAAACCAAGGCTCATAGATAAACATTTCCAATATGAAAATTGTAAACAGCTCATCTAATCTGTTATATTACTCTCTTTACACATATTTCTTATGTTCACAAAAGACAATTCATCTAATACGTTACTTGTGTTAACATCATCACCTCAGAGATTTGTATCTAGTTGGGTCACATGCCTTAACCACTTGATCAAAGCAACTTCATATCTAATTCTACAGTTCATCAATATTATATGGCAATTAGTACGCATTTATTTCATTCTCTAAAGTGAGTAGATGACATTTTTGGGAAAATTTCGGAAATCCCCTCCCCTCATGTTTTGCCTAAATTTAGTAAACTACAGACCACTCTACCTTTAATGGCCTTTTGTCAAACCAAATGAATGAGAAGTTATAAATATAATTTTCTTCACCTAACATAATTTAAAAAGAAAAACATTGTTACTGGCAATGGTACGCACCACAAACCTCCTACATTCCAATTTGAATGTGATCAAGTTCTCAAGAGCATCGTACTTTCTTTCACAAAAGATAAGATTGCTTACATTGAAATCGTTATTTATTGCACTTTGTAAGGCAAGGAGGGTTTGCAGAATATGGAAGCTTATGCCTGATGGGTTTTACTCATTCTTTTGAAGGGGATTTCAAGAAGTGGTAAAGGCAAGCAGCAACTAAATTTCTTCATCACTATTATTCCTTATAGGGAAAACTTACCAGCAATTAAAATTTTTCTCTTGGCCTGCATCAAATGCAAAGCTTTGGCCCACAAGCACACCTACAACTAATTGTGAAATTACATCGTTATATTGATACTTGCATATTTATATAGGAACTAAACAAACCTTCTATTGATAAGCTATCTAATGAGTTTGAGAATAAGGGAAGGAAAAAAAAGAGGGGGCAGACCTTTCAGCCAACATCAATGAATTGGGGGTTAAGGCTGTGCAGTCTTAACTGTTCATTAGCTTTAGTTTCTAAAATACACTTCAAATTTATAATTTATCACTGGGGAACAAGACTCTGAATTGAAAAACAGAAGATAATGTTGAGTTTTATTGGCTCTTCATAAAATTGACACTGGAAATTATATATTTGACCATCTCATCTTAATGATAGCAAAATATAATTAATAGAATAAACTTACACCAACAAGTATCCGCAACTGCTAAAATATAACCGGCCGTGAGGATCAAATCCCAATAGCTCCGCTCCTCTAAGCGATTTACAAGGTTTCATCCAAGGGTTATGTATATCTAGTGCACACTCAGGGCAGAACCAGTCACCCTGTGGCAAAAGATCATTAGCAACACCTACACACTTTGAATGATATGCAGCAGGACAGCCATCACAGCATAACAAATTCCCATCCATCTTGCAAAGGCAGCATTCATCACTATTCCAGTCATTAGCATCATCAACTACCTCATCGGTGAAGTAAGAACCAGCAGATATGTCCATCACAAACCTCCTTTTCTTGCCAACCTCATTTACATTTCGGTCAAAGTCCGTGTCAGGCTCAGCCACGGATGATCTTCTGTTAAGCTCCGTTCGTATGGCTTCTACCTCAATCATATCATCACATAAACACCGAAGAATCTCAACCTTCACAGAAACAGGCTGTTTGTAATACTCACTACTGAATAGCTTCAAGCGAGTAAATTCAAAACCAGGGTTCAATCCTGAATTATGAATCAAGAAGTACCCGGCCATAAAAATGGGCCAAGTGATCAAATCCAGCACACCCCAGTTAAGACTCCTACATCAAATAAAATAACTATGAAGTAACGTTAAAAAAGAAAAATTGAAATAAAAAAAAAAAGCTAAACAACAAAATAAGTTGACCTTGAGAGAGAATAATATGCAGGTAAAACAGAAATAATACCTCAGGCAACTAGAAGCAGATTCAGAACCTTCTTTTGAAAGATGTTCCAAATGCTTCTTCAAAACACGCAAAATCGAGACATGAATACAATCAAATAACAAACTAGGAGACTTGGACTTCAGTGCAGCAACAAAATCCTCCAACTCAAAGGGACTTAAAAATAATAAAGTGCTAAATGATCTCAGACAGGCATAAATAGAGAATGTGTCAAGTACAGGAATTCCATCTAAATCCAATTTCTGCGAAGAAGGGGGCAGCTGCAACTTTGGAGGAATAACCACAGGCTCCTCAACCCTTTCAGCATCTGATGTAACTGGTAACTCCTCCATTAACACATCTGCCACTGTAGATGATGGTAAATCATTGATTGCATATGAAGTTCTTGAACTCAAAACATTATTTCTAGCAGAACCTCTACGAGTACTTCTTCTCAACACCGTTTCAGCGACGGAATTCGACTTATCTATAACCTTTCTTCTTTTTCTTCTCCCACTCAGCAGTTTGAATGAGCTTCCCATATCACCATGGCACCCATCAATTACGGTTCTACCCGGAGTGGCAAAGTCCTCATTCAACCGAACTCCTTTAGAATCATCATGGGCAGCAAAATCCTTGACAAGCATACTATCTTCTTTTTGCGTTCCACCAAACAACCGAAGACAAACATCTTGAGTCACATGGACATCTTTTAGGGCTCCATCCGTAAAAACACTCTGTCCCACCATCTGCAAAGAAGTAAATTCCTTCAATTGCGCTGCACGATCAACATCTCTATCATCTTTAATCACATCCTCAACACCCAAATTCAAATCAAAACAACATTCCTTCTTCTGCCTCCCCAGAAGCTCCAAATTCTCTTCCAATTCTCCATTCACGTCCAAATTCAAATCAATGAACTCTCTCTCTTTCCTCTGAAAATTCAAATTGGCCTCTAAATTATCATCATCATTTAAATTAAGCCCTCCATTCAATTTAAAATTAAACCCAGCATTCAAATCAATCTCTTCTTTAATTTCCACATCTACAATCAAGCTCCCATTAACAGACCCACCATTCTCTCTTAAATCCTTCCCTAGGGTTTCCTTAAATTCAACATTAGAACCTCCATTTAAATTGAAATTACCGTTAACTCCTTCAATTTCTCTCAAATTCTCAACAAACTCAACATTCAAATCAACTAACCCATCGTTCAAATCAACATTTCTATCCCTCTCTAGGGTTTCCTCAACCTTACCTGACTCACTACGCCTTCTCTCCAGCCGACGCCTCTTCTTCGGCTTCCTGCCGACCCTCGGCTTCAAATGAACCGGCTCGACTTCAACTTCACCAACTTTCCCGCCATGACCATTCTCCAACAGCATAGCCACCTCAGAGAAATCCAATTCCTCGGTATCACCGTCCTCGTACACGATCTCGAAGAATTTAGAAGACTCGTCGTAAGATTGCACGGTTCCCGTAAAAGGCCCAAACCCTTTAAACTCTTTCTTCACCGTTCTGCCCAGAAATTCCATAAACTTCTTCTCCACTTCCGTGATTCAAAAAAATCAAAAAAAAAAAAAAAAAAAACCCAACAGATGATCTGAAGCAAAATGCAATTTTGATTGTTGATTCTCTCTCTAGAAGCTAGAGAGAGAAAAGTGCGTACGTTTGTCCGTTTAGAAAATGTCAAAATGGGTTTTAATTTTGACGTGCGAAGAGATGCGAAGGTGGTGATGAAAGACGAGAAAGATGTCGAGACTCAAAGCCCCAATATCTTTGACTTGCTTTCTGCCTGGGTAAGAAAATTTATTATTATTATTATTATACGGTTAATATCATTTGAGTCCTTTATTTTTACGTAATTGTATTAATACTCCATTAGTTTTAAAGATAGTATAAAACATCCATTTGTCTTTTCTTTTATTACGATGCTAGCGGGGCTGAAATTTTAAATTTATGTACACTCTAGAATGTAAATTATAAATCTCTTATACAATCTTAAATAACCTTACTAATTTAATGTTTGTATTTATAAAAATAATTTAGAGAATGATATTGTCTAATTAATCAACTGCTTAGTTAAAATAAATTTTGAGGACTGATTATTATTTGAGTTTTGACCAATGTATAATTACTATTGAATATTATAAATGTCAAGCCATTCAAAATTCGGGCACATCTTCAACTTTGTTTATGATAGGGATATGCAACAATTCCAGTTCAACGTGAAATAGTCAAGAACTAAATTGAAAAAATCGGTTTCGAATCAGAATTGATTATTTTAGAATAAGTTTCAATTTTAAAAAATTAATAATTGATTTTTTTTTT
>JAXCLQ010000005.1:1788592-1805210 GCA_035584115.1 Cedrela odorata | reverse complement strand
TTTTTTATTTAATTTTATTTACAAATTAATTAATTAATTTTATCATAATTTTTATTTTATTATTTTAATATTTTAATATAAACTATTTTTCAATTCATTAATTATTAAAATAATTAATTATCAAATTATTTTAATTATATATAATAATTTGTATAATATTATTTAACAATTATAATATAAAATTTTAAAAATTAATTTATAATTATTAACATAATATTATTTTAATTTTTTATTTAATTTTATTTACAAATTAATTTATCATTATTAATATTTATTTTTATTATAAAATTTCAATATCATCTTATTAAACTATAGTTATTATTATTTTTGTCATCATTCTAATTGTAATATTTTTTATATGTTTCATATGTATTAATTTATAAATTTATTTTATAATCTTATACTTATCGTAATTCATAGAACTAGTCATATTTATTTAAAAATTTTAATTTTTATTAGATAAAAAATAATTATTTATGTAATTATATATTTAAAAAAAATTAAAGACAAGTTGATTATAAAATAAAATAAGGAAAAAAAAGTAATATTATTTGTAGCTGTAATATAATTTTATAAATATTATTAAAAATTGAATACATTTTTAATAAACTAAATAAAGACACTTAAATTTATGAATATTAAATTTAGATTGTGCTTAAAATTAATTTACCCATAAGAATTTATATGCAATTGAACTTATGAATTTTAAAATAAAAATAAAAGATGCATTCATAATATAAAAATATTTTTTTAACCAACGAATATATTTACATAGTATAAGTTTAAATAATTGTTATTAAATTACCTATTAAATTTATAAAATTTGATTATTTTATATTTAAAAATAAAATTTGAAATTATTTTAATTTTTTAAAATTATAAATGGATAAATTATTTCAATAAAAATAAGTATTTTTGTCCAAATAAAAATAAATAATTAATATAACATGTATTTATATTTAAGAATACTTAAAAAAAATATTTATTATAATATTATTTTCAATAAAATACAATTAAAATTTAAAAATAAAATAAAGAAACAATTGAAAATTTTTATTTATTAATAAATATCAATAAATTTAAAAGTAAATAATATTTTTGTTTAAATAAAAAATAATAAATGCTTTTCTATTAATGATTCCAAAGTGCAACCACATAATGAAAAACTAATTCTTCTACTTTCTCCTTTCATTTTCTCTCACGTCTCCTTTCCTCTTTCATTTCCATTCTTCAAACCAAACATAACCTAAGAATTGATCAAGCTTGCATACGATAATAAATTTTTATTACCATTCATATGAAAAAAGGCAACACAATTTTGTTAATATTCATGCAAATATTAAGGTACTATGCACATTATTTTTAAAGATTAAGCATGGGGAATGAATGATCGACCAGCCAAAGCAAGGCAAGACAGCCCATAGAATAATAATTTTGTACAAAGTTATTAAACAAGGCGTCTATTATTTTTTAATGGCTGACAAACAAGAATGGCCAATTGATGGTGATGCAATTGAAAACATTCCAAATAAATGAATAAACAAAAATGACTGTGATGAGTCAGTCGCCCATTGTATGAAAACGACCCACACAACATACTAAAGAGATTAATAACCATTTTTATTTTAAAAATAAATTTAAAATATTAATAAAACGTGGTGTTAAGAGTTTTGCAATTACAAAACCCTAATTTTGACAGCAGGCTACGGCCTTTGGGATTGTGCAAAACCATTGCAACCTTTTCGTTGCATCAAAAACACTAAGCAAACAAATTACAGCTACATTTGTGGTTGTGGTGGCTTTGATTAACTGACCTACGATATTTGTTCAATTGGTTTAAGTTGAAGAAAGAAATAATAAAAAGCATCTCATTGCATGCTTTTGCAGATAGACATGATTTCTTTCCCTTCAATTTTGTTTGTTTATGTCATTTTTTTTACACTAGAAAAGAAAAATGGCATAAGTTACAACAAGAATTATGCGTATCGGACCTAGGCGGTGGTCGTGGTGGGTCGGCATAGACCAGAATAAACTGCTTTCCGGAAAAGAGGATGCGCGTCTACCAATAATACCTCTGCATCCAGCTTCTCGATGTGTGGCCATATCTGCAATACACAATTAAAATGCATTGAATGTCAGAAAAATGACAAAAAATAGCCACTTTGTTGTAGGTCATATAGGTTTCAATTCTTTTGTTTTTTTCAGAATAAAAAGAAAAGGAAAACATTAAGGACGAATAAATGATTAGTATATGCTAGCATATATTAGAAAGTTTTGTGCATCTGTGCCGCAACTACTATACACTGGCGTGCTACATTATATTTATTGTTGATAACTTGATATCTTCATGTGGCACAAACAAAAATGCTATAGTTCGTAGACCACGATATTCCCCAGCACCAAACACATTGTAAAAAATTAACAGCAGATTTGAGAATCATTTTTATTAAGTTTACCTGCTGCTACAGATGCTTCAGATTATCGGAATTTAGAAACCAATTCCTGAGAGTCCATAGTAGGAAGAAGAGGACCAAAAAAGAAATCTCTGATTTTTATTTTTTTTATTGCAGAAGGGATTTGACATATACATTGATTAAGGAGCAGGAAGGCCATGGGAACTATGTAAATGGAGTAAAAAATCCGATAGCAGAAGAAATATTTTCTACTTGGCTAACCTAGATTGCCAAGCAGAAATGGAACTACAGCAGCCATAAAAGTTCTAAGAAAATTTGGCAATGAGAACACACACACACAAAAAAAAACTCAGACAAATACTACTGTTTTCAGGGGCAACCAAAGATTTATAAGCAATGTTTACCTCGGAAGCATATTGCCTCGAAAAGGCCTTGACATAGCCTAGAGTTGACAAACACCACTGCTCTTTTTCACCTATGTTGTAGCCATTGCCAGCGTTCCCACCATTTGACTGACTGCATCATTGAAGAATAAAACAAAGTAAATGTAACATTGTCTTCAATGTCGTTACATGACATTACAAACGGAGAGATGCAAAGATGAGGGGTTGGTGGGAGAGCGGAAACCTCTTTTTAGGTCTTCCATTCTCATCGTCCAATTCCATTGTGGATGATTCTTCAAGGTCAACAGCCATTGCATCTGCATGGATAGATTTTAAATCTTGCAATGTTTCAGCTCTAGATGCATCAAGTAGACGTTCCACCAACAAATTTGAGAAGTTTTTGTAAAGAGAAAGGAATAGTGCCTGCACAAGCCAATTATGGATGACACAAGAAAAACATTAATTGGATGAACAGAAACAAGAATTATTAAAAATGTAACAAAGAAATTCATCAGTTTATGGAACATTGGAAGAATCAAGGCATGATCAAAACTGCCACATTTAATCACTCATGGCACTTAAGATATCCGTTTCTTTTTCTTTTCACAAAGGGTAAAGTGTGATTCCCATCATCCACCAAAACATGATTCGTGGTTTTTACTTTTTATTTTTTCCTCAAATCTTCTCTCCATGAAACTTTAAAACTCCCAAATGAAAACATTTGCTTCATTTTCTTTATTACATAATAATGCACAGATGAAATAGCAGTGTGATAAGTTAAAGATGAAAAAGACACAGTTTATCCTATATTAAATACCTCAATTTCATCTAAGGCTCGAGCAAAAAGAGCCTCCTTGGCCTCTAAAGATTCACGTGCTGATAGCTCCTCATTTGTTGTTTTTTCAGCTTGTGATTTCAATCGCTTTATCCTTGCAGGATTTTCACCAAGAACAGGTTCACCATCTACCGGTGTAAGCTTCAACTCAGCAGCCTCTAGCTCTGCTTTGGCCTTTCCTGCAGCTGCTTCTGCTGATACGACACTCTTCTTAAGAGATATTATCTCCTTCCTTAGATCAGAGATGCGATTATATGTCTTGCTAACTGCATTCCCAAGGATCTGTAAAGATTGAAATGGGAAAAAGAAAGGGAAGAGAAAACCTCTAAGAGAGTTCACAAAAGTTAAATAATAAATAGGGTGAGGCTTATATGAACCCAAAGTAACAGTCTCCACACTCATAATTTAATAGATGTTTTTATAAATAAATTATCCTCATAAAATTACCTACATACCTCTAAATCCTTCAAACATCCACTTCTATCTGATAAAAAAAATCAAAGAGGGAAATTGACGTGGGGGCATAAAGAAAACAAATCCAAAGCGAGAGGGGTTTAACTAGGGATTAATTTGGTATCAAAGGAATGTATAAAGTAAAAATTAATTCTTAAAGCAAATATCCCCACCATAATAACTATTCCTAGAAATATTGTGAGGGCAAGCAATTCTGGAAGCAACTTCAGGCTCTGAACAACAGGGGGGAAAAATTGAAAATTTTCACTTTTTAATGGGACACGTGCCATAATGTAAAATTGGAGTTCAAGTTTAGGAGACCAAGCCTTCATCCCAACTACTTGGCAGTTATTGACATTTTAATCAGAAGGAAAATAGCCTCAAAGCCTCTATTTCTCCACTTTTAGTCATTTAGAGCATAAGTATATTTCTTAAGTTATTTGAGTTCTAAATCATCACCTCCCATTTGTTATAAGAGTGGAGATTGCAAGTTGCTCTTTTTTGTGAGGATGGAAACATGAAAGATTATGATAGGGATTTCAAGGCAAACCATACATTTCGCAAACAAGTAAAATCATAGAACATCTATTGGGAAAAAAAGAGTTAGAAAAACTGCAAAAATGTACCTCCCATGGACGATCTGATATATGAAATTGGTCAATGTTTGGGGGTGAGAAGACCCATCTCACAATGGCCAAATTAGAAATAAGCCGATAACTCATCATTCTATCAATTGCTATGGCCGTCATTTGGGCATTGTTCTTCCAATAAGAACTCACTTCTGCAATCAGCATCACCTGCTTATCATGATCAGGGCATATTTTTGATATGACTTGCCCATATCTCTCCAAGACAGCGATCAAATGAGTGAAACTCTTAGATCCAATATCAAGAAGTGTTTGTACAACCAGTTCAATAGTAACTTCCAAACCATGAATAGGATATACACTTTCTTCTACCCAAACGATTATTTCACGAGCAGTTTGCCTTCCTTTCACCTTGTTACTAAGTTCAGTGGAAAGCGCATGTTGTTCAGTTCTTTCTCTACCATCTTCGGCATTGTACTTGAAGCTTGGACTGCCCTTGGGAGGAAGCAACTCTTCTAAAGCAAGTGCGTTCTCAATGCTCTATATAGAAGAACATTATGAAAGAAATATGTCAAAGAAAATATCATCAAGTCAACCACAATTAAAAGAATAATGAACATTAAATTTTGTTAATTAAATCCATTTCCCTAACCAAACCCTGCATCTTCTTATCTTCATCTCAAAGAAGGAGACAGGAGGTTGAACTCAACAATTCCTTTTAGCTTATAACCATAATAATACTTCGTACTTTAACTATGACTACCCTAGTAAATTTCAGGAATCTAAGCTGGGCAGGGCTTGAGATCAGGATATCTGACTCAGCTCGTAACAAGAATCCCTAGCTGCAAGTCAGCCTAGCACAGTTAGCCAGCAACTCCTAAAAGCCTGAGCTCAGCTGTGAGCTCCAAGACAAGTTCAAATTACACAAGCTGAACATCTCTGCTTAAATATGCTTAAATTATTAAAACTACTAAAGTATTAATACTAATGATGAACCCATATAATTACAAAGTTAGCTTCATAATACAGATCAAGACCCAGACAGCACTTTCTTAGCATCTCTTAAGCTTCAAAGGAACTGAAAATATGAGCATAATTAGGAGTAGTTCACATCTAAATTTGTTGGGTTATAACCCTGAACAGGACACAACTGACTGATTTTCAGTCATTAAAGTAATTCAATACATCTTTAAATTTCAATCAGTCAAATAATACAGTGTCAAATTTATGGTACTCCATAAGAATTTTGGTACTCTTAACGCATAAACTGCAAACCACTCAACAGTAATTATTTCACATTTGATACCGTGAAAAACACACACATGCAGAGAAATTGAGAACATGTCCTGTAGAAAACAGATAATTCAGAACATATGTCAGCATTTTAAGATGAGTATAGGCATAAGAAACTGAAAATATGCATTAAAAAGGAGAAGAATTGCAAAGCGGATCAGCACTGGACAAAGCAGCCAAACGAAAAACTCTAAAGAGGGGAACCTAAAACTATACAAAAGCAATATAAAAAATACAGGCATACTTGAAAAAATTAAAAAAAATTGTAAACATCATCACAAATCAATCAAAATATTCTGCCAATAAATACCATTTTTTCTTTTTAATAATAAGAAACAGAATATTGTTATTATTAAGAAAAAAGATAAAAAATTAAATAAGGTTAACTACAGCTACTCCTATGTTTGGTAAAAGATAAAATATCAATTTCATGAGTCTAGACTTCGAAAACCATGGGGCGAGAGGCACAGATGGCATAGCTAAATAGAAGGCTTAGAAATAAATCTACAAAAAAAAAAAGGGGGCTAAAATTTTAAACCTTGACAATGTACAGTAGGAATCTTTAGTGACCTAATAACAATGCCTATGAGGTCATTATATATTTTCCAAATCAGGATATTAGACAACCTCTCTGGCTAATGTTTACAATACATTCTGCATCTATTTAAAATTTTCCCAGCCTGCAGCATCATTTATTACCTGCTTAACTTTGTCCCAGTATGAGAGACGAACTTCTCTTTCCAACACCTCTTGAACAAACACGCGTTGTGGAGCCCATTTAGGGAGGTTTAAAACATAAGCCCATTCTTCCCAAGGCCAGATGAATTGAAAGTTCGATCTGCAAAGTCAGGAAGTAATTACTAAATGTGCAACAAACCAACCAAAGTTCCATCTGAGTTACATTGTAAGGGGATCAATCATGCAGGCTATCAATAAATCCAAAAAGATAGGAATATCAAAACTTAAGCCAAGCCAATGTAACAAGAAATTGTAATCCCAAGACAAATGATATGAGGCTCCAAATGTAGTTTTTTTCCGCACAAGGAAAGGTCTCTGAGTAATTTCCAACCCAGATCACAGCAGTAAATCAACAAATCTTCTAGGAAAGATAGAATCTACCATAAAATTATAACAATTCAAAATCCTAAGAAAAATTTTACATGCACTCATAATCATAGAGGACGAAAGCCTAGGCAAGGCTCCTCTCTGGTACACTGAATAACCGAATCCCTTTATTAATAAACATGTGTTTTGGTTATTTAACAACATTTTGTATGAAAAATACAATTTAAAAAAAAAAACAAAGAAGTAAATATGGAGCTAGACAATATAATCACTTCACATTTCTTTCCTTACCCCCTCTCCTTCCCCACACCCACAACAACCCACACCCACCCCCCCCACCCCCCCCTCTTCCAAAAAAAAACCAAAAAAATGTTAAAGCAAAATTATGAAAACTAAGTTTAAATTAGGAGTTAGAAAAGAATTATAAGATTTAAAGAGAATTAAAAGGGTTAACTCAGACAAAGGTTGATTCATCAATTCTAGACTTACAGGTGGTGTGAAAACCAAAGAATGAACCGTGTCCGGCACTCCATATCCAAATCAGCAATTTTCTCAAAAAGAACACGAACCGCACTCGCAACAACAGCTGGGAAGGCTCCAGGAAGAGCCTAAACATCAAACTTTATTGTCAGAAACTTCTTTAAGTACCCCAGAGCAATAGCTTCCACAAAACAAACGAGAAAGGAAAAATATGATAGACATGGTTTAGTCAATGTAATAGCTTCCATACTACCTTACAGAGATCCATAATAACCAGCGTGTAATATATTGGCTTGAATGGTGGTTGAGGCAGCAAAAGCAACTGCAAAGTAACAATGTAGATGGACCATTTTTAGGTAAGATATTCTACCAAATAAAAAGACATGGTTAGAATAAATAAAGAAAACAACTGATTCTATTTCAAAAGACAAAATCCCTTCAGAACATACTAAAACTAATGTTTACATGCTTTAAAGTTCAATTAGAGGCCTTCTACCAGCTGCAAGGGCCAGTCTAGTGATTCTACGGAATTTTACTTTTTCTTCCTTCCTTTCTTTTTTCTTTTGTTCTTTTCAAACAAAAGTAAATTTGCAAATGATATTACTCTCCTTTCCAAATAATGAAAAAAACACTTCACCTAAAACAAATAATTTGAATAGTACAATTGAGTAGTGTTTGAGAATTATATTGTAGCACTCAGTTAAACCACCTTTTTATTTTGAAATACCATTTCATTTCTTACACTCCAAAAATAAAAATAAAAATTCAAAATACTGATATGTTTCTGTCCCAGAAATCAAATAAATGCAATTCCTTCTTCCATCTATGTTTTTGGAATTGAGGAGTATAGAGGGATTGAAATTTGGGAGGGCAGTCTCTTTAAAATTTCCAAAGTAGATGACAATTTCCGGTATTCAAAAAAATTGAATAACTTAATATTATTATAATCTTCACTGACAACTTCATGAGTTTCCACCATTCACAACCGCAAAACGGGTAAAATTGTTTTTTCTAGCCAGACAAAAAAGGTAATGAAATGCTACCTGAGAGAAGATTGTCTCTGCCATAAGATACTCATACCGGAAAGGCACAGGCAGGCTGACCATGTAAGAGGCGCATTCCTTTCGACTAGCTTTGCATGAACCAAGAAACAGAAATAATAAAGTTGTCCAAAAGGCCCATATCAAAAATTCAGATGTGAATAGAAAAGTGAATATAATACGAAAAACGATCTAGTATGCTACTAAAACTAAAATAACTACAGACCTTACATTTATTAAATCCTAGTAAATGCAGCAAATTAGCCTAAATTCTTGATCTAAGACATGCACGGTGGCCCTGAAGGAGAGGGGGGAAGGAAGGTAGAGAGGGAAGACATCCACTGTAATTGTCTTAGCAAGGATGAAAAGTTTCTGACTGATGCACTCTTTAAATTAACTCTAATTCATATAAAAACAATCTTCCTTGTTATAATAGAATCATCTATCAAACCAATAAAAAAAATACAGAGTAATTGAAACAGTGATAATAAGAATCAAAGGCATAAACGAACCAGCCATTGAAGAACAAAAGCACATCCAATAAATATTCTTCCACAACGAAGCGATCAATAGTTTGCATATCCTGTCATTAAAACCAAAAAGCAAAACAAAGATAACGAATGCATTTCCAATCATTGGACAAATCACAATAAATATTAGCAACTTTGCATTTATAACTGAGAAACTTACAACAATCCAAAACATGCTGAGAAATGTTAAATACTCAACATTGGAACATCACAATAAATAAATGTTCTATAAGATAGATATCTTAAAAAAAATTTCTGTTGCAATATTTGGAATTGCAACAGGCATGACTCCCTCATTCCCAAATCCTGGTGAAACAGGATTGAAAGCTGGTTCTCAAGCACAACAACAACAACAACAGGGCTTGAGCTTCGCATCCTTTCTATTTGTTTATTCCTAAATAAGAAAACTAAATCCCCATGACTGGTAATAGATTCAACTCTATCAAATTGCAAATGGGAGAGCCAGTACATAAGCTAAATAGACCCAACAATATCTAAAGCTAACTCATTACAACCATCACATTTTATTCATGGAAAAAAGTTGTTCATACCTAGCATACATGCATATAATAGAGACTGGTAAAAGAAAAATTAATGCAGTTTCCATCTAAAATGAAACAGACAAGTACGGAGATTACCATGTACATTACGAAACCAAAGTCATAAATTTACGACGCTTAATTTCCCTTCCCAAAGACAATTTCACTTTTGCTACAAAACCCACACAAGTTTCGACACGGAAGTCCAACTAGACAATCATATCAAGGTACCAATGTGAGCCAAAGGATATAGGAAGCCAAAAAAGTCCATTTCCACCAAAAAGACATCTTAAATTGCATGTTTACACCTCAATAAGTTTATATTTTTAAGTCACGAGGGTATGATATATGGCTCCAACCTGGGTTGACAAATTTAATAAGGCTTTGTTCTTTTTCTCCCAACCCGAAAGCACAAAAGAGTGGCAAAAGAAGCTAATGGTGTTAACTTCAGTAGAAGCATTCACAATATCACAAAGCATCTTCGTCATAAAACAAAAGATTCATTACTATGAAGATCATAAAACAAAAGAATCATTACTATGAAGAAAAAAATATAGTCCACCAATCTAAGAGTATTGATAACTAAAATATTTACTACCTCACTTTTACTGGCTGGAAATATATTAAGCCTGCGTATCCTTTGAGGATACTTTAACTCTGCTTCATGCTTTTGTTTACCATATGTTATCCCAGAATGTGTTGAAGGTGGATCAGGTTGCTCAGGACAGCTTACAGGCCCAAACTCATGAGATTTTCCAGAAACCAGCTGAGCTTCAAACGAAAGGTGGGGCCTAGGTACTAGCAAGGAAAAATGCAGTACATGAGATAAAACAATGAAATTAAAAGTGATGAAAGGAGAGTAAGGAAAAAACTGAAAGCTTTCATCACACGATGTATTAAAACAATAAACTACGAAGGGCAAGAGTGTATAAATAGATCAATCAACGGCATTCTAAAAAGATATATATATATATATATATATATCAATATTCAATAAGGAATTTAATTAAAGTTATCAGTTAAGAATTGCTTGTCCCTAGAGGGTTATTCTTTTTCCTTTGTTTCTTTCTTTATTACGGTCTGTTGGTGATTTAAGCAACTTTGATCATTAACTTAGGAAAAATATATACAAAAGTTGCATGTACGTTTAAAATATTATGACTGAATGCATCATTATATTTTTAATCAACAAACCAAAAGATTTAGTAAACTATGTCGATCTAATTCCTGTACTCAACAAACCTATTGGACAGGACAATAACTAAAAGTAATCAAATACTTTCACAAGCTAAAATGTTTTCTACAAAAACTTTTGATGAGAACAGCATAATAAGTGAAATAAAAGAATATCAAGTCAACTGATCAACCCACGCGATAGTATTGTAGGGAATAGGTAAATGTTCAAGATGTATGAGCTCAACCCCAGACCAAGGGCCTGAAAAATGAAGTGAAAGGTTTGACTTCATAAAAGTAATCTTCAAGAAGTTCGATCTGTTTTCATTATTGTTGATAGAGAAAGGGAAACTTTTAAATTTCCATTGTTTGTTTGACTTTGAATAGCCAGAATGTAGGTAGTAGTTGAAACATCCCTTGAGTAATGGGGTTCTTATTTAGTATTTTGAACCAAGAATTCTCTTTAAGCAATATCTATCCATATGGCCTATACACTGAACCATTAAAGTATAAGATCTCAAGAAATACATAATTCTAAGAGTAATATATACTTGACATTTATGTACTTTTTCACTCCACTATGTAAGGCCTCAATCATAAATTAAAACATGTCCCTATAAGAAAAGTATATTTAATCCAAAAGAAGTATCACTACCACAAGAACAGAAACATCTTAGCTTCTGTCAAAACTACATAACAAGACACAGGAAATAAGAAAAAGAAAGAAAAGAAATGAATGAATCTCAAAAGTAATGTTACCACTATAAAGCTTCCATCCATTGCTTGATAGAGCTTGTATCCGATCCCACAAATCTTCTAAAAAATCCTGAAGAATAAAAACAATTTAATAGAGAAAAGGCATAGCCCAGCTGAACCAAGAATTATAGGAATTGTTGTGTAAAATATCCATAGCTACAACATTATAGAAGAATATAATAATCTAACAAAATTATTGGATAAAAGAAAGGAGCCACATTTTTGTCATACATGCATCCTGTATTTGGTGATGCAAAATCACAGCTTCAGAATTTTTAAAAACAAACTCTTTAATTTCTCAATCAATTCACAAGGGCAGGATATCTTAGCAAATAACTGCTAGATTGCAAGAAAAGAACCCACCCTTCAACTACAAAAGGATTGAAATAACGAATTTAGTATTTATCTTTTCAGCCTATTTTCATGAAGTTGTGTAGAAAATTTTCATAGGCCAATTCCTAAACCCCCCAAAAGCACAGATAATCTTTGCATCAGTAACATATAGAGTACTCTGCACTTCCCATGCTCCACTACACAGTTTTAACAGGCAAAGATAATGCTATAACGCAGGTATTCAGTTTATACAAAAACATGAATATGTTATGGTAACTAACAAAATGTTCTTTCTATGAATGTCCGTAATGAAGGTTGAAAAAAAAATATTTGATATTTTGGTTGTTGCGAGCACAAGGCACATGATTATGTAGATACACATATTGATCATTCTTTCTCTTGAGGTCAAATTAGGAAAAGAAAAGTAATGCTTCTCTTTTTTTAAGTAAGAAACTGAAAACATTTATTGAAAAAGTAAAAGAATTACCAGGTGGATCAGAAATCCACAAAACAACCAAAAAATATTCTATAGAAGGAAATCTAAAAGAAAAGTAACATTTCCTAAAAGTAAGAGCAAATCTAACCAGAAAGAAAGCAAACTTTGAACGATATATGAAAACCTAATAATGGTCAAAGAACATGAAAAAAAAAACAAAACAAAATAAAATTAGGTTCATCAGAAAGCATACCTTTTCAGCAAAACCTTTCCCATACTCCTCATCATCCTCAAAGAAAGATAAACCAGTGTCAGAAGCATGCCTTCTGATGCTCAAATAGGCTTCCAAACCAACCATGACTCTCTCAATTTCCTCTGGAACTTGCTGTACATATATGCATTTTATTGATGAACCAAAAAGATACAGTTAAAATCCAATGCATTCAAAGTGAGGCCCACATGGCAAATACAGAATATATCTATGGAGTTGATTTAAGAAAAAAAGATTAAAAGTGTACGCACACATGACCACCACCACCCACCAACTTTAGTGGCCTCACAAACTAAAAGATTAATGCAACCTACGCTTTATAAAAAACGCAAAAATTTGAAAAAATAAAAAAAAGTGCAAATATAAGTGCCAGAGAAAAATACCATCCAACAACTGAAGAATCAATCCAACAAACCATTAGAGAGATATCCATTTATCAAGCAAACATGCACCTGATGCAACAAACCATCTATTAAGCATCAAAGTAACCATTACCTCCGTGAGTTCTGCTCCTCCCCATGGGAGACAGGACAAAATACAAGTTACATAGAAGTCAGCACGTGCTTGCCAAGAAGGATTTCCTTTGTCCTCATCCACTGTTGTGGCAGCTGATGATAGTAACGTTTCAAAGACAACTACCAGAGAACCAGGCTGGAGAACTTTGCTGCACATCTATAGGACAACAAAGAAAGTAAAAGTCCAAAATTTCCCTTCCTCATTTGAAATTCAAAGAAAATAATTAAATAAAACACTCCTAGCAACCAGAAAATGGAAATACAATTTATTTCACTCAAATCTTGGAGTACCACAACTATGTTCTGAAGGAAAATAATAAAAGGCATTAAGATCTACATATGCATGAAAACTTCCTAACTTCACATATAAACTTCCGGAATATGACGATTTACATATATTCTTAATATATTTGAATACCTAAACACACAAATTCCACCTTGCCTAGGTGGTAAGGTGTTGTGAGCATCATACCAGAGGCCTGCATACAAGCCCCACCTTCAATCTGACCACTAACCTAAAACCACACTTTACAAGACATGAACACATCATATAGTACATCAGTAATGGAACACTCCCCACCAAGCAACATATGATATATGAGCATATATTTAATTCC
The DNA here is from genome assembly GCA_035584115.1 of Cedrela odorata. Lineage (NCBI taxonomy): Eukaryota > Viridiplantae > Streptophyta > Magnoliopsida > Sapindales > Meliaceae > Cedrela > Cedrela odorata. The sequence continues at coordinate 1,791,490 of JAXCLQ010000005.1, read as the reverse complement.
ATCTAGTCTCCAATATCATCCAAGAAATATTTCTCTATCTATGCCCTAGCTTATGACTTGGAAGATTAAAGGATTTAGTATAAACCATAATTGTTAAAAAGGATACAAAAGTAGAACCATGACGTCTTCTGGACAAAAAAGGCATGTCAAACACGGTAAAAATCCAAGTTAACAACTCATGGATATAACTATAACCAATTGTCTAGTTGTCAATGAACCATATCAAACATAACATTGTAGAGTCTCATTCCCAAATGTGTTCCATCCTTGATAAATTCTGATTAGATACAAACTTAAAATTCACAAGAAACTCCAGTCTTTTTCCATTTATAACCAACCATTACATCCTTTGTAAAACAGTTTTAAATGAACAAATAAGAGCAAGATCATACATACCAAAACAGTCAAAAATCGCATCAAAGTACGAATTCGATCGCAATCACCAGAATCTAAGGCATCCTGAAAGATTTCACCAATGAGAGTGAGACAGAGATATAGGAAGAAGGTTCAATACAAGAATAACAGTTTTATAAAAATAATGAAAAGGGAATTCCCAACAAATCAAACATTACTAGATAATTTGTCTATGCTTCTAAGATATGCTCAAGAAGAGACTATCACATCAGCTCACAAGTTATGGATTGACAAAATTAAGCACAACTGAACATGTATTTGAGCTTAACTGCAATGCACCGCAAATAGTTTGCCCAAATCCCCACCTCTTATGCAGGCAATAGATATCTCTATCCACTATCAATCAGCACAAGAGAGAAAGTCTACTTTCTATTTGTTTTAAGATCTCCAGGCTTAAAACATTAATTCAACGCTAGCAGCCAAACTCTGCAAAAATATATATTCATACATCATCCTAAGATGTCATCATTTAACCAGGTCATAACACTAGACTTACTAAATCACAATGTCCTCCAAGCTGAAGCACAATTATCATTAAACCCCTGTCGCCGATAATTGCAGACTGTTTTCAAAGATTCTTCACATATTGGGGGAGCAGTACCCTTATCATGGTCAGTTCCCAAACTGACAAATCCAGTCAGCCTCAACACAACTATAGTAGTAATGAAGGAGAACAAGAGTATTTAAAAGAAAATATGTAGTGCAAATTACTCAATGTGTCCTAGCATCAATTATGAAAGTAAACGAAATCCACAAATAATAAACACCAATACCATTACATGTGGTTCAATACTTAATTTGCTTTTACTTGCTGTGCCCTAGTACTAACTATGAAATTAAATGTGACCCAAGAAAAACTATTTGCTCTTTGATCTAACATTTCAAATAGACTTCAAACTTTAAGATAATAACTATAACATTCTTTAGACTTGCTCACCTGAAAATTAGTTTGAGTATTCTCCACTATTTTCTTGACAAAGTCCTCATTTTCCAAATTCAACAGGCCAACCTAACACAGAGAGAGAGGGATAAGGATCAGCAGGAAATGTTAACAACTATGCAGAAATGTTTCATGTAAAAAACAAACAATCCAAGAAAAGAAAAGACAGCTTGCAACACATGAAAAAGGATCAAATTAATCAACCATCTAAAAGCAAACATATAAAATGCTAAGGCTATTGGTTTTCTTTATGTACATGATAGCAAAATGACTAATTAACAAAATTTACAAGCCACAGCTGTTTCTCTCTTTGCTTTTATGGGAAATGAAAGAAATAACCAGACTATTAGGAAAATAAAGTGTTTCCTACACTAAGGAATCTTTAAACAGTATCTTTTATCTCTGTATAACAACATATAATTTCTGTGACATCAACATTCTCTCTCACAAAGCCAGAAAGCAACCCATAGACAATTCTTGATTATTTAGCACATTGTTTGCTCTTTGCATGGAAAACACAAATGTCTTTATATTTTGAACACAGATCTATGGTTATTAATAATTCTGGAAAAACAGTGCCCGTGTGCATGTTTTTATTTGATAAAATTGTAAGTGAAGACCTGACATATCTACAAATGTCACTTATTGAAGAACTTCAACTATCGTCCAATTCTTTATATCCGGAAGTAGCAAACTTGCTTCCCATCTCAAATCTTTTATGGTCTCTACTTGCCTGATTCTTCTCTAAGCCATAGCTCCCTACATTGATGAGTTACATTTTAATCACTTTCAAATCTTTCCTTCTCTAAGGGTCAATATTCTGTCTTCCATCCATCGAAAATTGGTACAAGAAGTTGAAGTTCCTCCTTGATCAAAGGTTTTAGCATGGTATTTAACTTGTGAAAGTGTTATACCCAATAAATACCTTAAACTATAATCATAAGGCACCCAATACTCAACACTTAAAAAGCCGTAGAGAGTGCAAGAATGATGGTTAATGGGTTCATAAATTAGTTCATTATAGCCAGATCTCCTGTTACCTTACAGTAAGTATTTTTGCCCTTTTGAATAGATTGCACCATAAATATCCTATTTATAAAATCCTCACACAAGCCTAAGTAGAGTTGATTGGGGGGGTGGGGGGCGGTTGGGGGGTTGTCATTCTAACAACTCCATTTGTGATTTACTCAAAATTAGTTTGAAAGTTAACATGGTTCTCTTTTTGTTTATATGGAAAAAGAAATTACAACAAAAAGGAGTTAACATGGTTCTCTTCAAGTCTTATGATATAAGATATTCCACGGCCTCTATTAGAGTTTCTTGGGCCAATGTTTCCAATATGGCTGCATTTTGAGTACCTTTTTCAGGTGTCAAAAGCAAATTTTAACCAAGATGATTAATCTTAAGGGAACACAATAGAAATAGGCATAAGAATATTATAAAGATATAGAAGGGATAAACACTTTATTTTCTCAAACCAAGCAAGGACAACAATGCAAATTATTGGATATTAACCTTTTGGAACTCCTCATTATCTTCTTTCA
>JAXCLQ010000005.1:1747793-1764713 GCA_035584115.1 Cedrela odorata | reverse complement strand
TAAAATTAAGTTAATTTTTTTTATTTAACCCTAAAATTGAAATAATTTTTTTAATTTTAATGGTAAAAATATCCATATAAATTTTATTTATTTTCTAATATTCAAATTTAAGTTTTTTTTATATTTAACCCTAAAATTTAAATATTTTTTTAATTTTATTGGTAAAAATATCCGTATAAATTTTATTTATTTTCTAATATTAAAATTTCATATACGCTCATATTTCAAAATTTTTTTAAAAAAAAACACTACCTTAGTTTGAAAATTCTAATTAATTTTTCTTAGTAAATATCAATTTTATATAATAAACAAAATAAACATATATTTAACAGTTAATAATTTTATTTTATAATATAATAATATCAAACATATTCTTAAAATAAATTTAAATTTTAAATATTATAATTTTTAATTTATCGAGATTATTGCGTGAAATTTATAGAACATTTTAGTACCTTCAAATCCTAATATTTAAATATATCCTAAACAATCAATAATTTAATATATAAAAAATATATAATAATTTTTACAATAAAATATAAAAATTAAATATTTGAATAAAATAATTTACCATATAAAGTAGTTGAATATAATGAATCTTAAAATGACAAAGCTAGCTGGCTATGACACTTTGTTGGACCATCTTCATAACAAGCATTGAACTTGTCTCTAACTTTATAATCAATCTACTACTTTTGTTACTATTATTACTCACATGCACATCACTTCCCACTATTATTTTTAAATTAAACATATATATATATATATATTAAAAATAATTCTCTTTATATATAATAATAATGGTTATGTTAGGATCATTGACAATATTGCAAAACAGTCTTGAATTAATTCATAACTTTAATTTCATTCACGATACATTATAAATTTATATTACGTGTAGAATTATGTTCCATAAGAATAATATTTGTCTTTAAATCAATTTTATATTAATATATAAATGTAAGGAAGGGAATATGTCATAATTTTTACACCGTCAAATTAATACACTTTTAATAATTAAAATTAAAATTAATATGTATAATTAATATATATTTCAAATTTAATCTTTGTTAAAATACATAGATCCAATGGTCTAGAACTATTCATAAAATCATTCTCTAAGTTTTTAGTATTTAGTATTATTTTATTTTACAAATTTATTTTAATTTTAGTCGATCAATCTAAATATTAAAGGTTTGTTTGAGAGTGTTAAACTAAAAAATGTAGAATATATAAATGCTAAAATATACAATAGTTTGCATATTTTAACATTTTCTCTTTAATACTTTCAAACGGACTATAAATTTAAAGAGCATATTTAAAACAAATAGTCAAACACATGAACAAGTACTTATACTTTTTAAATTAATACTTAGGTGCAGTTCTCTTAATTTCTTTTTTTTAACTTAAATTCATATATTAATTTTGAACTCTTAATCCATACAGTTTAAGGATAGATAAGAATGTTGAGTTCACGATAATATTAAGTGTCTATTTGGCAGTGCTAATTAGCACTATATAAGTACTAAATTATACTTATACATGTGTTTAACTATTAACTTTATATAATTACTTATCAAATTTAATTAATTCTAATGGTGATTTTTAAATTAGTACATAATTACAGAGTAATTAAAATAGAATTTAAAATACTTTATGAATAACATTAAGTATTTTACTATATTTTTTTAAAAAGTGTTAAAAAATAACAAAAATGCATAAGCGTTTTTTTCTTTAGCACTGCCAAACACACTTTTTAAATGTTATTCGCTGTTTTTAAATTTTAATAGACCTAAGACTAAGATGGTTAATATATATTTTCATTGAGATATTGTAATTTTTATCAAAATTATTATAAAATAAAATAACTATGTGTGAGTATAATTAAATAAATTATTAATAAAATACTAGTGATTAGATAAAAATAATAAATTTTTTATAAATACTTTAATTACTTGTCTGTCTCTACAACAAGATCATTTTCTCTGTATTCATTTTTCTTCTGCTTAAATGAATATAAAGCTTTTCAGAAAAGTAAATGCTTTCCAGCAAGATACATCTAAGAAACCCCACCATTCTTTCTGCTTTTGTCTGTTTTTCACAATACATGTGTGTCACAATACATGTGTCTGCAGCATAGACGTGTTTCACAATACATGTGTTTTGCATGATCATTGAAACTTTTCAATTACTCTTAACAGATAAATGGATGAGACTACATATTATTCCAGCTTTTGCAATTCACATTTTCTTTTTTATTGATACCTTCAAGAAATGGAGATTGTCACCATAATAGCATTAATCCACAGAATCCCATCAGAATAGCAATTAAAATAATGAGTACTAATTAGTTCAACTGACAAGATCTCTTGAATTGGTAAAAAAGATCTGGGATTTGAATTCCATTCACATTGAATTTCTTTCATAACTTGAATGGTAACTAATGTACATTGCATACTCAGCTTGCCCTCTTCAATAAGTTCTTTATGTTTCATGCGAGAAAATTGTGCAGGGAAAAACATCAGGGAGAAAGAAGACCCAGCATGCCAAACAGTTTGTTGCAGGAGCCAAGCATTTGGGGACTAAGTTGCGAACTCAAAATCACCTGCTGAAAAATCAGACTTCATTTTAGACAAGCAGAGGGAGCAGCCAGGAAGCCTCATCAGGATCATGCAGCTGCAAGGGCCAGGATGGAAATCACAAATAAAATATAAACATGTCCATATAAATGGATACAGGCTTCAGAGAGCGTGGAAGAGAGTGTCGCTTCAAATGGTTAAAGATTTCTGTTAAAGTTTGAAAGCATAGTAAGATTTTTATAGACCAAATCTCTTAGCATTGCTCTCTCTGGGATGGAAAAAAATAACCAGCACAAACAATAATAGTCCATCCTTTAGGAGACCTCCGTATATCATAAATATTTATCAGAATGATCGATGACTATGAAACAATATTTCATACAACAAAAACTTGAGCACAAGGCAGTCCAAGGAAACACGATAATCCAATGTTCGTGTATCATGAGCAACAATCAGAAAAACATTTCTATAGCGCAAATGCTTGTCCTAAAGATTATAATTCCCGTTCCAACACCTATTTTTCAACATGTATCTAATATTTACAGACCAGAAGCAGCTCGATTTTCCTCAATCTTATTTGCATAAATTTCTTTTAATAATCATAAAAAAAAAATTGACAAAGTGTAAGCTTACCTTAATAACATCATTGTCTGAGCTGGGCAAGTGCTGCCGCAATCTTAGCACCAATAAGAGCATTATTTTTCACAAGTGCAATGTCTTAAACTTAGTCAAGAAACTAAATTTGAAAAATCAATAGCATTTACACTCTAAGTAGATGTTTTAAGAATAATAGGGAATGATTTGTATAAATCCATTCATATACAAATTATTATAGACTTGTAGTCCATTGCCACACTGATTAAAATCAGACAATTCAGCAGCATTTACTGCATTTGAGAGTAAATTATGCGCACAGAATATCAATAAAATAAAACATTGTCCAATAAACTCCAAGAAAGGATACTTGAAGCAAGTGACCTTCCTCCAGTTAGTTCGTTCACTCTTGCAAGCAAGAAAGGAGTCTCAGCATTTCCTGTTATGTTCTTATCCCTGAGGATCGACAACATCTTAATGTAAAGCAGAAGCAGTTATATAATAAAGGAAACAAAGAAATACAAAAACAAACAAAGCAACTAAGATGTTTTCATAAGCAAAAACTAGTTCTGACCTGGCTTCTGTAAGGGCACTTTGTATAGCAGAACCAATTAAGCTTCCAGAAGCTGCATGTTCTTTTGGGATTGGGACAGCAATCAAGATTCCAGATCCAAGCTTCAGTTTCAGGTTTGCATCTGCAATCAACAATAACCACCAAAAATGGAAACAGAAATTACTCAAAATTTCGCTATTGAAATATACAGGAAATGAGCTGACAAATTAACTTGCCTATTAACCGAGCACAATCTTCTGGACTATCAACACGACAAGGCACCTAAATTATTGTCAAAAATCAAACAAAATATTCACTTAGATATTCCACATTCAAAATAAAGTAGCTAAAATGTAAACTTGCTCAAAATCCTATAAATGCAATCTTACATCTAAATTCAGATGATGGTCAACAATACAGTTAATGACCTTATGGTTTTCCTGGCTTAAAATAATTGTTATAATGGCTTTTAAACTTGAGAAAGCTTCCAGAACTCTCAACAGAAAACATATCTTTTCCTCCCCTCTTTTGAGGAGCCTTTTGCAAGAAACAAGGTTGACAATTTTGAGCATTTTTTCACTTAATATTCAAAATGTAAACAAATTAGTCTACTATTTCTAGAAGAGTTCTAGCTATTTATGTGAAAACCACTTGGACCAACACAAGTGCAGAATTTTCTGCTTGGAAAAATCTCACTTCATCTTATAATGGCAAAAAAGAGAGTGCAACAACAAAAACCAGCGATCATTGTCAGACACCATTAATACATATCTTTCTAGCTAAGCAATCATATTTTAGGAGAAAATCTAACCGCATTTTCATTGAATAAAGTAACTCATGAAAATACACCAAGGCAAAGTTGATCATTGATAATTTGATACCTTGCAGCCACTAGTTTCAGTGAAGAAAGCCGGGAACTCATAGGTCTTATAAGCAGCAACACAAACTCCCTGAGTTTCCTGTATCAACGGTTTCATACATTAGTCATAGCTAACTTATAATTTGAACTTTACGTACTTTAAGAATACTTTAGAGATAAATTAATCAGTACCAAATACTCAAGGGTCCTGGGAATATCTAATATGGACTTTACACCAGCTGAGATGACTGCCACTGGAGTTCTTCCGAGCTCTGTAAGATCTGATGAAATGTCCATAGCTGCAAATAAGAATCAAAAGAAGCACACGAAACACAGTCATTAATGCTTTGGTTTCCAGAAAACAAAAGCAGTGGTCTGTCTAACACTTCAAAATAAGCCCTTCATAATTTTTACAACCAGTTAGAGTGTAGTGTAGTTGGTTAAATCTCTTGCAATGGAGCAAAAAGCGTATGGATCAATCCCCACATGCCAACCTTGGCCGGTTAATCAGTTGATTTTGCGTTTGCTTATGTCGAGGGGGTTAGGACAATGGTTACCAAAAAAAAAGGCATGTTGAAGACACAATAAACTGACTCCTCTTAGCAATTCTTGTTTTGCTGCTATGATCCATTAATTGTCCTATTCCAAAAAACGTGAAAATATGAATGAAAAACAATACACCTCTGATAGACAGCAATATGCTTGGTAACTGCTATCATGTTAAATTTCAGAGCACATACTTACCAATGACAAGCGTGGATCTTTAAAAATAAATTATAACTTAATTTTCCTATCGCATAGACCATCAATATCCCAATCAGGAGACAAGGATTTAGTAAGTGTTGTCTTGTCAAATTGTAGCACAAGCATAATTACAAATGAGAGACTTGTGGCTGGCTCTTTAAAATTGAAGGACAAGTTCTTTTTCCTATCACATGGATCATCTACACTCCAATCAGATAATTAGATTATTTGTAACCTCAGCATCAAGCATATAACAATTCGGAGGACATCTGGCATGGAATTTACTTCACAAACTGGCTGTAAGTTAACCAAGCGTTATTTAGATATCAGGAATATAGGCCACTGTATATTCATTACAAAATCTAAAAACAGCTCATTAACAAACAATTTGTGGCATCATGGTGTTGATGGAAGTAAAACTTACTGTTCTCCCCATGCCTGTGTACACCTCCAATTCCCCCAGTAACAAACACAGGAATGCCAACCTGCAAGAAAATTTTAGATTTAAGTAACAGTGAATTCTATGAAAAGGATACAAGGATTTGGAACGAAAAGAGTGCAAAGAAAATTGAATGAGCAAAGACACAAAGCCCTAGGAAAGTTAAGCCGAGATTGCTCACCATAGAAGCAAAAAACATGGTTGCAGAAACAGTAGTTGCACCATTCCCTCTGGTAGCCACCTGAAAAAGTGCATCAGTCATGTAAACTTAGTTGTGAAAATGAACCAACATACAAGAAACTACAGAATAAACTTAAGAAACTTTTTTTTTAAGAATTTACTCCTATAGGAACAGAGAAACCAACTCATCCACAGGTTCATTAATGGATATGGAAATGTCATTTTGCAGACAAGAACTACTTCTTGCAAGCTCTATATCATGCATGCTGACAAAAACTACCATGGATATGAGATACTGTGCAAACTAAAAAAGGTTCCAATTCCAAAACACCAAACAAAGTATCAAGGCACGAGACAAATGCAAGAATGTTTAGTCGATTTTTATTGTTAAAATAATAATAAATAAAAAATTGAAGCAGACAAGGTAAAAACAGAGCAGTACCAAATAACAGGTGCAAAAATTTAAAATTAACTTTATCAAGAATGAAAAGATGCATTTAGTTGTTAGAAGAAATTTGAAGTTTAAACTTAGCAGATACTTAAGCTGCCACATATGATATGAAACTACAACTTTGGTCAGAGGATTACAAGTACAAGTAAACAAGAGAGCAACTGCGAACCAGATTCTAAAAAACTGGATTATGCTATAAACAGGATAGGTATCAATATCCATTTTTTAATTTTTGACTGAATTATGGTTATATAATTAAAAATGTATGAATTTGCCAACAAAATAAAATGTGGTTGTCTGCCAGCAAATTTATTGACAAAAAAAAATATATTAAATCAATGAAGATTACTATTGCAACAAGAGCTAAGTCTTAACATTTGGATTTGAGTACGCTGTCATCACCCATATGAATTATTAGATAAATAGGTCTCACTCTGTAGGATTTTCTGAACTATTTGAATCGAAGCTACTCTCCAGGTTACCTATATTTTCAACAGTATGTTTCCAAAACTTCCTGTTCATCATTTAAGAATTTCAAAAGACACGGCCTGTCTTGCACAGACAAGTCTATAATGACTATTGACAAACTTATTCCCTAGCACAATTACAATCTGCCTGACACTTGGCATTCCAGCAGCTACTACTACATAATCTCACTGTACGGTATTAAGATCAAAGCTACAATTTTAAAAAGATTCACGTACTGATGCTTTAGCATTCCATCATCCCCTTCAAGAACATGGATGCAGCAAACTAATAGCAAGGTCAGAAATTGGACATCCAAGGCAAGTACAAAGCTAACAAAAACATGCATGTAAGCAGATATGTTAAAGTTGAGCTAATGCAAACACAGTGACCAATTCTCAGAATTACTCACAACATGCGCAATGTCTCTCCGAGCTGTCTTTTGCGCTTTACTTCCTAACTTGGCAAGCCTTTCCAGTTCTTCTGAACTCAAACCTACACATAGGAAAAACTCAGCAACATTAGAGGATTAATTAGGGAAGCAAATATAGTTAACTCCAGGCAATAAGATCTAATAATAAAAAAAAACCTCAAAGTCTATAATTGCAGATGTGGGAACAACAGGAACATTTTTTCCCAACCCAACACACGAACACAAATGCACGAACTAACACAGCATTCAATGATCTTGCTGATTGTTCTACCTGCTCTTTGTTGAATAATAATTGATATTACTTAGATTATCAATAAATCCATCTAGCTTGGCATCCCATTGAGATTTTTAAAGCATGGCAAAAATCATCGTTGAGATGAGACATTGAAAATTTTATCGCCCAAACCATTACTAAAGCCAAATTACATTATACTGGTCATTGGACATGCTTGATTCTTTTCCATTTACAGTCTAAAATCTACAGCTAATTAAACACTGAAAAGAACTCCAAACCAATGTAAAAAACTGCAAATCTATTATTTGCATATGATTTGGCAAATTCCATCAAAGAAAATAAAAAATTTAGAACAAATATCATGAGAAATGATGCTAGAACCATAATCCCCAACACTAACAAATAAAAGAAGCAAGAAATATCAACTTAGACTTTTATTTCACTCAATCTACCATCCAAAGGTCGTTACAGCAGCTGTAAATATAAGCTTATTCCAGATTTACTAATACCTCAGTTAAGCCCAAATAGAAAACATAAAAAACTAAATCATTCCAAGAGAAAACCCACTAAACTTTGCCTAATTTTAGTCCTAAGTTGAATTCTCAAAATAACCATATTTGAGATTAAATACAAACCTTTGGAAACAATTTAGAAACCCTATTTCATGGATAAGAAACAAATTTAACAGCCCAAGGCATTCTCATTGAAACTCCTTCGACTTTTTGCATCACAATGGCTTACAAGAATAAGTTTAATATAAACACCTATGCATGGAAGGCCATCTAAAATAGAGATCGTTGCAGGAACAGCTCCATTATCCCTCACAATCGCCTCCACCTCCTTTGCGGTCACTAAATTTTGAGGATACGGCATCCCTGAACACAAGTGAGAAACACTAGTAAGACTGTGAAATTCAATAGAAGCTACAAAATACAATAAGTTTTTTTTCACACATGTTGCAGTTATCATAATTCAAAGTATATACAAACTGATTTAGATACAATAAAATTTTCATTCTACAGATATAAAAATTAAAAACAATAATGATGTGATACAATATATAAATCCAACACTAATGCATATACAAATGAAATAACTACACTGCAGTATTTTCTTAAAGCTACTATCACTTCCAGGAAAATGTTTTCCGAGAAAATAAATTGTGGGTGCAAATAAATGATACCCAACAGAGCACAAATAAAGAAATGAATAAATAAATAATAAATAAGTGATCACCATGGGAAATAATGGTGGACTCTAGAGCAACAACAGCGTGCCCGAGTGACAAAGCTTCACTGACTTCTGGAGATAACTTCACCAAATTCTATAAGCCAAAAAAAAAGCATTCAACGAATTAAAACAATAATAATTTAAATTTAAGGAGTAAGTAGAGAGTGACTTTTCATTACCTTAGCGAGTGAATCAGTGGGGTTTAAGTGATTTTGAAGATGGGATAATCTTGAGAGAGCTGAAGAAGACGCCATTTTTGCTTAAGCTGTCTGAAAATGGCAAGCGAATGCCCATACTCGGGCGACATTCGAAGGAGAATTGCAATTGAAAATTGAGATAATAACATTTAGGTCCCTATTCTTTTATATTTTTTAAATTAAAATATAGTTTATTAATTTATATCTAATAGATTCATAACTCTTATTTGAACAAATTTTCAATTTCATAAAAGAAAAACCTTCACATCAATTTTCAATTTTCTTGAACAATGATCTTTTTTTTATATAAATTGTAAATGTTTGTTATTTTTATACTTATGATTGACTTATATTTGATAATAGAAAGAATAGGAATTAGGGTTTTTGATTAAATAAATGTACACTACTCTAAATGAGTAAGAACAACCAATTGTTTTATTTTAGTTATACTATTTTGTTCTTAATAATTATTTGACTTAGGGACATTTTAGGGCATAAATTTTCAATTAAAAAATAGATGCAAGGGATAGTATTAATTTTAAATTCTTGAATGAAATAAAAATATGGTACAAACAAACCCATTTAATTTTTGATTTTTTTTCCTTAACACTTAAATGTTAGTATTTAACTAGGATCATGCTTAAAGAAACCAATTTTGGCTTTCTCTATAGTGAGATAATATTATGTAGGATAACCTAACACATCATTGTGTTGATATAATAGAATCGTCCAATTAGTGAAGAGAAAGAAAAATATGGGTTAGTAGTAAATAAAAAAAAAAGTCAGAACTAATTTATTTATTTTTTTAAAACTTTTTTTATTTACCATCACTCATAAATTTTTTTTTTGTTCACTAATTAGATGGTCTCACTACGTTAGCATAATAACGTTGTGAGAGTATCTTACTTACTACTATTAAAGATGAGTGAAATACTTACAAGTATATCTCCTTTTTTTTGGGACTACTGAAACACAAAATATATTAGAAAAACTTGTCTCCCTTTTTTTGGAACTACCAAAACACAAAATATATTAGGAAAGAATTTTACTCACTTAACCACAGCAAAGAGTAATAAGTTTTTTCATTCATAGTGTACTGTAAAACAAACACTGGTCAATGGATAAGGTGTTGCATTAACATTTCTGATGCTTAGATCAGTTTCTAAATTTTATTTGAATAAAATGTAAAAAGGAAATATAAAATATCAAGAACAATAAATTATGCTTTTGTTAAATGTGTTATGTATTGTCAATGGTTTTAGCTTGATGTAAATGTCTTTTAAATCATCGTACTCTAAAATAAACACTAACACTCGTTGAAGAGTGTCGATTTTTCATTGATAACTCTTCAGTATTTAGTGGAAATCTCAACAATAATAAAAAAAATAAGAAAAAAAAATACTTTTCAAATCATTTCTAGAAAATTTTAGTATGGGTAAACTTCTTATTTTAATATCTTGAAGGTATAAATCTATTATTTTTCTTAAATTAGCTTATTTTATAATATACATATAAAAAAAAACCGTTTACTACAATTAAAAAACTAATAACTTCTTTGTACCACTTTTATTATCACATATGTCTAATAAAAAAAATTATTGTATGATATTTTTATATCACATTTCAATTTTATTCACAGGATGCTATAATTGTGTATGTCCAACAAGCAAGAACAAGTCCGGTTCAAGATGTTTAACCACCACCACAAATTCGGTCCAAGATGTTTTCCGGTCCACCACGAGGTTTTTTTGGTATTTCAGCTTGAAATATAACCACCACCACAAACTCCAACGGCTCTCACTCTCTCTCTCTCTGTTTCTCTGGGCATTGCAGAATTGCATTTGCATGTTTCGTTTATGGCTACTTCCGAACTCTTCTTCACTCCCATTCCCAATCTTCCTCTCCCACTTGTGAAATTCCAGAAATACCCACATCAATTCCCTCTTTTTTCTATTCCTCCACCCAATATCTCTTCCGGGTATTCTTGCTTGAAGACTGTTTCAGGCTCTAAACTCAGATCATCATCGTCAACAGTTACGCATGCTGTGCGGGAAGAAGTAGTTCAAACTCCAAATTCAGATTCCGAAACTAACCCTCCTTTGTCTTCTAAGCTTGTTCTCGTTGTTGGTGGCACTGGTGGTGTAGGTAGGCACTTGTTCGTCTTTTTTCTTCTGCTCTTAATATATATATATATATATATATATCCTTATTTGTGTATGAATTTGAGCAATTATTTGTGTTAATAAAGAGAAGAAAAGAGTAGATGTTGGTTTTTTTTATATTGATTTTTCTTTGGGGACACACCCTTTTGTGAATTCGTTGGAAATTTTTTTGTTGATGTGTGGTTTGATTAAAGTTTGTGCAAGAATTTCAATGTGTGATAGACCAATTTCTGGCCTTTTCCTTTTGTTTTTGGGATTTATTTATATGTTTTTACTGTGGGAAAAATTGTAGTTAGGACTAAACCAATCGAGCTGCTGCAGAATAGTATTAGGGAGAAGAAAGCAAGCAGTCATTTACGGAGGACCAATAAATTGTCTATAACACAACAATTTTATTTTTTTTGAAGTGATACAGTTTAATTGAATGTCCAGTAGAGGAATGTGACCTGTGTACATTTTTACTTTTGGAAAGACATAAAGAGCCTTTAAATCTTAGGAATGAATAATTGTATCAACTTGTGCACAATTTTTTAGCTTATGGGAGTACCATGTTTATCTAAGAATGCACTCAAATAAGTTTCTACTTATCCATGAAAAGGGAAAAAAGACTAGTTTTTTTCAAAAATAAGAAAAAAGACTAGTTTTTTTCAAAAATAAGTGTAACAGCTGTAAAGTAATACGTTGTAACAATGAGTATGTTTGTTCATGAGAAGCCATCTATTGAGGATGGAACTCGTGGGTAATGAGTGCCTCAGTTTTTGCTACAACACCATGTGGAAATTCATTACATTTTATTGTTAATATCATGTATGCTTGAAGCTACATTTGGACATTTTAAGTTTAATCAATAAAAAAGTTCATGAATCAGTGGTATGAATTCCTTAATTATGAGGTAATCTTCTTGGATTCCTACTTACCCTCCCTGGAAAAGTTTTTCTTACTTTTAAAAAGTGTGAAATAAATGTAATGCTTATGGTGTGAGGTATGCCAATTTCATCTTCTCTTTTTCCCACTTAATTGATAAATTTACTTGTTATTTTTAAATTTCACAAGTCTCTTTTCAGGGCAATTGGTAGTGGCATCACTGCTTAGTCGGAATATCAAGTCACGCTTATTACTAAGAGATCCTGAGAAAGCAACTACTCTGTTTGGTAAACAAGATGAGGGGACACTAAAGGTGCCACTTCTTCTCCATCTTGTGATATTATATATTCCCTATTTTAGAAAAAAGAATGCACGTCATTTTTTTTTATTATTATTTGGTGTAAACTGAATTTCTTCAAAATCTATTTTCATTTTTTTTTAATATAAAATGTTACTCTGAAGAGCTTTTACAACTTTATAGGTTTGTAAAGGGGACACTCGGAACCCTAAGGATCTAGATCCATCTATATTTGAGGTGAGTATTTATTCCTCATCTGGCTGTACCTTTCTTATCTTTATTCTCTTTACAAGTAAAATGATTTCATTGGCTGTATTGCATGTATAGTTATCAAATGTTTGCAAATAGAGTAATCTCTGAAAGCTTGTCTTGCAGGGTGTCACACATGTGATTTGTTGCACCGGAACAACAGCCTTCCCTTCAAAGAGATGGGATGGAGATAATACACCTGAAAAAGTAGGTAAGGTTTTTCACCTTTGATGTAATGAAATTGCCAAATAACTTTTATCCATCTTTATATTTTAGCTTTGCAGTGAACAAGGTCAACATTATCATTGCTGAATAACTGCTAACTCCAAAAATTTAAGCTTATAAGATAGAGCCCAACAATTATATCAAGTTCTAACATGTCTCTTGGATTTAACAAAAAACTTTTGGGTCAAATTGCTTTGGTATCACGTTGAACAAATATTGACCCAAAGAACTTAAATTATGTAAAAGGATCTCATAAGAATTTAAACTATAACAATCATTAACTTTGTGTATGTGTTACCACCTATGAATCCATAATTTACGTTGTTGAACTAGAGCCTTTCATCTTCGAAACTATTTTTGCCTTGAGTGCATGAACACTAATCTTTGACTTCAATGGTTTACATATTTTTTCATACAATTATATTGGTATATGATTTCCATGGTTTTGACCATACTTTGCTTTTTGAAGATTGGGAGGGCGTGAGAAATCTTGTGTCTGCATTGCCTCCTTCACTAAAGAGAATTGTTCTTGTTTCATCAGTAGGTGTAACCAAGTCCAACGAACTGCCATGGAGGTAAGACTACTTCTTGTCTGGATTGTGAGTTGAGAAGTTTGCAGTAAACTATGGGAAAAACTTAGATACAGTTGCTTATGTAATGTCCCACCGGTTTACCTTGAGTATTAGGATGTGTGGAGATTTGATTAACTCTCAAAACAATAACAATTTGTTTTCCACAAAACAGTTCCTCAAACACCCTCCCTCCTTTCTTTCTCTCTTCTTTAAATTTTTTGATTATGCAATATTCTTTGTTGCCACAAGGTTCATGTGGAGACGAGAAACAGAATGAAAAGAAGACAATGGCAACAAAAAAAATGAGAAACACTGAAAGTTATTGATTCTGTTAGAACTCATGTAATGCAGTAACTTTGATAAATGTAGCAGAAATTCAGTGGCCCAACTTGAGGAATGAACATATAGAATTTTATGCAAGTTTTGACCCTAAATTATATCTGTACTACCTGTTGGCATGTTACTTTTCAGTAGTGTCATTGGATTGGATTACTTTTAGTTAAATGGACAAGAGAAAAAATACAAGGGAATTATTTTCTACCAAAAGAAAAAATAACTACACTAGTATTTTTCCAGGATCAATTTGCTCTCAAAATAGATTTTTGTAAGCTCTCCTTATTCATTTTATCTTGGCTACAAAATTCTGAAAGAATTTGGTCAGAAGTATCTGCATACTATTTTTAGCCTTGGTTCAATAATCTTTGTTTCAATTTAATTTTTCAGCATTATGAATCTGTTTGGTGTTCTCAAGTATAAGAAAATGGGTGAAGATTTTGTGCGCAATTCTGGTCTTCCATTTACTATAATCAGGTCAGAGTGATTAATTATCTTTCTTTTGCTTAATTTCTGAAAAATTAAAAATATATTGTTAAGGATTTTAAGTTCCATGGCATATAGTTTTGCCTCCACTAACTTAAGCTGATATTGCATTTTTCTGAATACCAGACCTGGTAGATTGACTGATGGACCTTACACATCTTACGACCTAAATACTTTGCTCAAAGCTACAGCTGGGCAACGTCGTGCCGTTCTTATAGGCCAAGGTAAGCCATTTGTAGTTCTTTCAAATGGAGCAAACTAAAATTTCTTATTGATTTGGTTATTAGGATAGAGTATGATAGTCTCAAATGCTTAGATGAGGCAACTGAGTAATTACTTTAGAATGATTTTTTCTGATAGATACTAGTAATTTTGGACAAAAGAATATAACCATTAATATTTTGGTATGCACACACCGTTATGGATGGTGATGATGTTTCATAATACATTGGCCATGTGACCTTGTCTACATCCAACATTTGAGATATATGTATGTCATGTCCTTTTTGTTCATCTCTCTTATATTTATGCGGTTTATAATTGGGTCACAGGAGATAAACTTGTTGGAGAGGTTAGCAGACTCGTGGTTGCTGAAGCTTGCATACAGGCACTTGACATAGAATTTACTGAAGGCGAAATCTATGAAATCAACTCAGTTGAGGTAACATTTAAAAGATGATTTAATACATAGAACATTTGTGGCCATTCCATATATTTCGGAAAATTTTGTTTCTATTTCCTTAACCTTTAAATGCAGAAAATTATCCTTTTAAGACTAGATGCAGTACAAACATGTTGTCATTTTTCAAAACATAGTTGTTACAAGTAAATAATAATAAACATCACTACTTGTGGTTCTTGATATGTTGAAAATCATCTTGCAGCATAAAATGGATTCATTTCAAACTTCAGAAGTATGAGAAACAAAAAAAAAGTTCTTCATTGGAATATCAGCCGCAAGAAAAAAATAAAAACAAAAATAAAAAATACATTATGCAAACGGGAGAAAGAATATGAAAAAAAGACATGCATAAATCTACTGTAATATGTTCATTGCAATACTAGTCAACATTACTTTTACCTTTCCCATTATTTGCTATGACTGTGGAGATAAATTATTATTTCTCTTGAACTTCAAGAATGCTGTTTTATTTCCTATTCTTGTTTTCATAGCTCTTTTGTTAAGTTTGCATGTACTTGAATTCTATTCAACCAATAGTAATCTACAACGAATGCATTATCAAATTATTTTCAGTTCTGTTGGATTAAGGTTAGGAACGTTTGTGATCAGATGATGTGAAAGGAGAAATCTTGGGACTTCAGTGTCTGTAAATGCTTGAAGTTTGGGCAAATCCTTGTCATTTATTGCACCAGCAGCAAAAGTTTCTTAATTTGAACTTAACTGATTGACAAGTTTGATCAATTTGTGTGTTTGAAATGTTGCTGGAAGTTGTTCCATTTTGTTATACTGAATTATTATCCTTCAGGGAGAAGGTCCTGGAAGTGATCAGCAAAAATGGCGAGAGCTATTCAAATCTGCACAAGCGAAATGATTTTGGACATTCACATTCAACCCAGTTCATAAAATACTTAATTATTTCTGTGAATGTATGCTACAAAAATATTGATAAATTTTGTAAATATCATGAATCTTTATACAATCGTATCATATTTTCTCATTTTCTATATGCAGTTTTCCTTGCAAATTTTATGATACATTTGTTGCAGTCTCAATAAAGACCATCCAATTATATGTGACAAAATTTTATTGGATGGACGTACGGTTATATGATATATGTGACAATCCGAACACAAAAAGAGTAACCAATTTCTTCTCTTAACCTTATTATATTGCCATTAATGTATCAATCAATCCCATAACATTGTCAAAAACATTATCCAAAGCTTAAAACTAAACCCTAATATAACCGATATTGTAAATTAAAGATGATGATATTTATGAAAGTTGGGATTTGAGTTTAATTTCATTTGTCTTTTTTATTTATTTCTCTTGCAAGAAATATATTAGTTCCATAATCATCATCTTCCTCGTAACACATAAACCCTAATTTTCTTAGTTTCTCATCAATAAAAAAAAAAAAATCGATTCATGATTTTCTCTTCTTTCAATAATTGGATGATACAACAACATTATTATAATGGGTTGACCTTCGTAATTAAATAGTATTACCACACTATTATAATGGCACGATGAAAGTATCATCCCTAAAACTCTCTTTCTTTGATTCTCATCCGTTTTGTTAGTGTATATTCAATAAAATTTTGATAAAAATTTTAGCTGAGATAAATTATCAACCATCATTTAATTACATAATGTGATAATAGTAAGAAGTATAGGCTTCCCAAGAAAAAATTATATGAAAATATATATTGCGTGTACATTCATTTTAAAATTAATCAAGTATAAATTATAATTATGATTATAAAAAAGTAAAAAATTAAAATTAAAATAAAATACATTGTATGATTTCAATGGATGATCTCAAAAAACAGTTTCCATATAATACTTTGGCTTCGTGTGGTGGCTTTTAATTTTTAAGTCACACTTGTAGTGAGATAAAAACACAAGGTGTTATATACAAAAATAAGTGAATTTTGCTAAAAATCAATGCTACCAAATTTTGCTTTCAAAGCAAAGTGGAATAATGAAACCTTTCTCAACTTATCATTAAGTTCAAAACTATCATTCAAACTAATGTGCATGATAGTAATGATGGATGACAATGAAAAAAGAAATGAAATTGGTAAAGA
>JAXCLQ010000005.1:1716896-1736920 GCA_035584115.1 Cedrela odorata | reverse complement strand
TTTAACAAAACGGTAAAGGACGTGTTTTACGTTTGAATTCATAAAACGAAAATGAAAACAACCCTTTGAAAACAATATTGGACACCACCTTATAGACTCGCTTGTAAGCTTTCCTCCCCAAGGTAAAAGCTGCATGAAAAATGCATTCAGTCACCATACCATAAATTTTAGAAAGGATCAGTAAAAGAGAATAAAACTGTTCAAGATCAGGATATATGTGATATGCCAGTACTGACCATAGCACATTACGTCTGTATACTTAAGACCAAGCGTCGTTAAGCTTTTATAGTACTTATCCTTGTAGTCTCTGTGAGAAATGACATCATGCAAAGGGTTCAGGTCCCTGCAAGTCATAAAACAAGGATGTGTTCAAAAGTATAAACTTGTTTCTGTTACTGTGGATTTGTTTTCTTTTTTCATAGCCTTAGTAATAATATTTCGGTTAAAGGTCGCACAAACAACAATTCCTGTTTCCGTCCCCACTCATTTAAGAAAGAGCTTAGCTAGAACTAATTACTGTTTTCTTATCTTTAGTGGGTTCAACTTCTCCTTCCCATGGCCTAAGTTACAAAATGTGGATTAAAGGCAGCCAAAGTGTCTCCAATAACCACGCCAAGAAAACTTAAGTTGGATACCACATGAAAATAAATCAACATAAAGAAGAACAAAATATGATAAGAAAATGAGATGTAGAAATATAGAAAATGCCAATAAATGTTTGCAAGTGAAAAATGGATGAATAACTTTGGCTAACACAGGAAGTCCTAACTCCAGTGATATATTGCTAGATTTCCAGTTTTAAATCAATGAAGACACACACTTAAATAAGATACTTATCTAGGAATTTGTCTGGGCATACTTCAGGAAAATCATTAATAATTATTACAAACAATACAACTTAGTCCCTTTGTCAATGTAATTATTAGGAAACTCTTAAAAAACCCAATTTACAGAAACCACAAAACATATCCAACAGACCAACATTTCTAACATAACTATTTTTATTAGTAAGCCTATAAAAGCTAAATCTACAAAAACCAATTTCACTCAATATGTCCGCATTTCCAACAAAGAAATTTCACACTTTTCAAAGACCCAATAAATTAAAGCAGAAGCATACTGACAATGAAAACTGTATCAACAGACAGACCACAAATCATTTGACATACGCCAGTTAAGGGACATGATCCCTCTTCGCTAACTACCATTAACGGTCAAAATTAATGCAGGTGAGAAGGTTTGCCAGGCCCTCTACTGTTGAGAAAAGTTAGGGCATAGAAACAGGTGCAAAGATGCACACTTATGTAGTCATACATGTTTACACAAACACAAATGTATTCATATATGCATATAGAAGGATAGTACATATATACATTCAAACTATATGCGTCAATGGAACAACTGAAGAAACTAAATGTGAAAGAACTTTTAACTAAGTGTTCAGCAAGCATTTAGAAAAACCTCATGTATAGTTCCAAAAAACATCTGGAAAGGTAACGATAGCAGTGTTTGGAGCATTTTCACTAGTTTTCTTGAGTTTAAAGAAAGCTTTAATATAACTTGAGGAAAGGGGTTCCTTGGAAAAACGTTTGCATTGCTATGAGTTTGGCATTCCAGTAATATTGCTTCAGACAGTAAAAGGGTAATAATTACTTAAAAGTAAAAAGCTAACAGTTCTTTTAGTAGTCTTCAGGAGAGAGGACAAAAAAAGAAGCTTACGAGACAATGATGTTTGTGCTAGCTGATGTGAAAAAGTTGGCACAGAGTATGGGTACATCAAATTCTGGTTTTGGGAAGACAGCTAAATCCAAAACCTTCAAAGACATACTGAAAACAGCATTGGACCAAAAAAAATCATATAATGAACCTTATACATTAAATTAATCCATGAAATAGTGACAGCACAAAGTTTAGAGACACATTTTGCACTCAAACCAAATTCTCACCGGTCAATGCTGCAAGGCAAAGTAACATCATCTTTTTTTTTCTCTCTCTCTTTTTTTTTTTTTTTTTTTACGTTCTCTCATCATCCACTTGTTCTATTACTTCTCTTACTATGTATTCCTTCCTAAAACAGAGTTTTTTGCCAGAATTTGCTAACCATTAGGCATAGTGATGTATGCTAACAGTGTTTTTCGTCGGCAAACAATATCTGGCCAGTAAGCTTGCATAGTGGTTTAATGATGACAAACCATGCTGAGCTCATAAAGCTTGTCCAGATTTGGTCTATAATAAAAGGAACAAGAGAAAGGATGGTGATGGTGGGGTGAAGATTCAGACACACATATCTAAACCCTTATAGTAATAATCTGCATTTGATAAGCTAGAAAGGCACCATTTAGAAAAGAAAACTGCTGAAGTATTCTTCCACAATCCATTTCTTTATTTGTTAAACTACTAATGAAACGATTTTTTGCAAGATCAACTCAATTTTGAGGCCAAAATGTAGAAGGTGGGGGGAAAATCAGGAGTTAATCGAGGAATTGGAAGGCTAACATATAGCACAGAAGCAATGCACTAGTTAAGCCACATGAAGTGTATACAGGATAATTACTAAAAGCATAAACAAACGAAGAAAACTTTCCAAAGAATATAGGAAGAAATGTCTGTGTAGATTTCATTCCTACATTTAGCAGGCAAAGACAGCTATCTGTCTACATATTAATTTCACCTATTACAGAAATTCTCAGTAACATGTTTGCAGAAAATTCTTTTACTGACTGCAAAGAAGAGCTTAAACTAAATTCAGATACCAAATTTTGTTCTCCTTCTGTTGGGTAGAAAACACTAATCCAATTTCATGATGATGCTCTCCGAAATCTCAGAATTTTCAGAGACAGAAGTGACAAACATATTAGAGATAATACCTGCATTACTTCACTTTGTATGTTCATACTGCGTAAGAGTCTAATCATCGGAGCTTGGAATGACCACATTTGAATCTCCGTTTTCCCGTCCATTGCAATCAAGTTATTAAAATTTTCTTAATCATAACATTTATATGCCCATAAGCTCATAGATTCACATCAAAATAATACACCATATTATAACCTCCCCTCAGAAAGTTAGTAAACAAATATTATCAAATAAATTATTATGTTATCAGTTACAATAATGCGCTGATAACACAAGCAGAAAACCCCAGATCCCCATTTTCAACCCAATAAGGATCAAAAGTAAAGATTCATATACAGAGTCACAGATAAAAAGTAGAGGGTGTACCTGAAGAGGAGAAGGGAGCAAAAGGGTATGACGTTTGGTTTTATTTATAGCAAAGTCGATGAATTTCTGGTAAGAAACCGCAGAGATTTGCAGAAGCTGAGGCTTTTTCTTCCCCCTCTTCCTCCAGTCACTACAGCTACTAGTGTTAAAGCTAATTAACGAAGAAGTTAATAATGGAGGAGATTTGAGAGCGAGGTAAAAATAGGAAGAATTCTAAAAATAACTTTATTTTTCACATTTTTACATTTACGGGCAAACTTAAGTTATTCTTTATCAACAGATCAATTTTACATAATTTATATAATTTTATCTTTATATTATAAAATAATTTATTTTCTCATATTTTTAGTATTTATACTTTTAATATTTCGTACATCAATAAAAATTTTGAGTATTCTAATGATAAATATAAACACATAAATGAGTTTTTATACTTTAATTTTGGATGATTTTTTATTAATTTTAATATAAATATTTGCATAAAATTTATTATGATTAATGTTAAAATTTATTTGAATTATATATCATATTAATTGTTAAATTTTATTCATTAAAATATCAAAAAAATACAAAAACAAATTAGTTGCAGTGAAAATTTTGAAGTAAAAGGTCATTGATTATAAAATAGTAAACTTGTATTGAAATAGGAGCTCATGCGTTTGGCCTGATTGTTGACAATCATTTTTCAAAAAAATTTATTTTTAATTTAAAATTGGTATTAAGTAATTTTTTATTAATTAATTTTTTAATTTGTATTAAGTAATTTTTTTTAATTTGTATTAAGTAAATTTTTTATTAATTAATCTTTTTTTTGAATTTGCAGCAATTTAAATTTTGCATTAAGTAATTTTTTTTTTGTAGTAATTTAAAATTTGCAATAAGTAAAATTTTTATTAAATATTTTTTAATTTGTACTAATTTAAAATTTGTAATTTTTTATTATTTTTATTATTTTTTTAATTTGTCTTAATTTAAAATTTTTCCTAAACAAAAATAAATTTGTCAGTAAATTTAAATAAATAAAAAATATTTTGCTATTTTTCAAATATGGTTGAGGTTGTGTCAGTTGGCGTTCGTCACAAAGGATCATGGGTAACAACATCAAATTATTTCGATAAATACAGTGGTCGAAGGGTTCGACTCTTACCCGTTATAAAGAACTTCAAGTTTAAACAATTATTACGCATGATACATGACTGCACTCAAATTGATCAGACGAAATTCACTATCTATTTAAAACTAGTTTTAAAGACAGTGAGACCAAGACAATATTATATATATATATATATATATATGGATATCGTAGATTACTTTAATGTATATTCTTTTGTAAATAGTATTGTGGTTATAAAGTCTAGACATCTCAGTTTGTTGTACATTATTACAGAGCGAATAATTGTTAATGATCGTTGGGTGTCTTATACTTCTCTTTTACAACTTAACAATTCGAAAGTCCATGTACAACCATTTGTTTCTTCTAGAAGGAGTAATCAATTTAACCATGATTAGTATTGTTCACCAATTCACGTAAATGCTATAAAACCTTCATCAAAACATAATAAATATCCTACAATTCACGGAGGATACTCTTCATGTCGGTACAATAAGAACCTTGTATATAATTATTTTGATAGTCAATTATGTATGGAATGCAAAGGTAATAATATTATTAACAATACAATCAGGACTCTCGATATGAATTATTGTGACAAGTATATTGATGCAACGATGAACTTAAGGCATGAACCAAGTCAAAGAAGCAGATCTTTAAGGTGTCAAAAGAATATGTCCAGTCCATCAAGTTATCATTGTTTGCCACCAATTCCAACATCGATTTCTTACTGTTTGTTAAACGAATTAAAACATCTCATACTTGTCGAAGCAACCAACTACAGTTAGACTACCTCTAAGCAAATAGTCAATTTTTCGGTGAATAAGTGATGGATAAGTTTTAGGATCCTAATAGGATTTACACTGCAATAAATATCTAAAATGACATATACCAAGAATTTGGAGTGGTTGTTTTCTACCGCAAGACTTGGCTAGTTAGGAAAGAACTACGTGCATTGGCTTGTGAGAATTCTTCAAAATCGTTTAAATTATTCCTACATTTTGTCATGTCTTAGAAGGCAGAAATCCGAGTACAATAACGCCTATAGAAAGGGAGAAGGATGACCATTTTCTATACTTTTTCATAACACTTGGCACATCTGCGCCTAATTTTCTTTCATTAATTCATCCCGTTATTGTTGTTAATGATACTTTTTTAAAGGATACATATTAGGGAACCATGTTTGTTGCGGCCGCTCTTGATGAAAACGACTAGATATATCATGTTGCATTAAGAGTGGAAACTCTGAAAATAATGCATCATGTGAGCGATTTCTTAATGAAACTACGATATGCACTTGGACCAGTGTCCGATTTGGTATTTGTGTTGGACTGATATGATAGCATACTTAAGGGAATAAGGAAAGTTTTTCCCGACTAATAACACAGTTTTTGTTCCTACCATATTGAAGAAAACTTTAAATCAAAACACAAACAAAAAAATCGTAAGAAATATGTTTTCCTTATGGGGTATTATATAGCTGCGAAAGCATATGTGTTCAGCAAGTTTAAAAAATACATGAACAAATTGAGGTAGATACACTATGATACTGCGAACTATTTAGAAAATGATGTGGGGTTTCATAAGTAGGCCAGGTCACATTTTCTAGTTTGATGGTATAACATAATGACAACTAATATTGTAGAGAGTATGAATATAATTATTGAAGAATGTGTATACTATTCTAATTGTGGCCTTAACGGATTAGATACGGTTAGTGTTGCAATGTTGGTTTTACGAGAGGAAAAAAGAAGTTACAAAATTTGATGAAGGCAACTTGATTGAAGTTGTAGTCAATAAAGTTAAAAAAGAGGATTATGGATCTCTTACACGTTTAGTCTTTCTAGTTTCTCGTTACGAGTTTGAAGTAAAAAGTAGCAAAGAAGATGTTGTGGTTGATATGAGTACAAAGACATGTTAATGTAATCGCTTTGACTTTCAACAATTGTCGTGTGCTCATGCATTAGCTACTATTAGATATGTTAGAGGCCAGTATGAAGATTTCTATTCAATGTACTATAAAAATGGCACACTTATGATAGCATATGCTGAGGAGATTTATCTAGTTAGAGATCAAAGTTTTTGGAACGTTCTGTAGGAGATACAGTCTATTGTTGTCAAACTGTTGATAGGTCACATTCCAACCAGTTGACCGAGAAATCGACGCATCTCATCCGCAGGAGAGAAGGTGGAAATTCGAAGATGTTTTCGATGCAAGCAACGATAACATAGTCACACAACATGCAAAAATCTTATATATCATGACCAGACTGAATGATTATGTACTGTTTTATTTATCAAACGTTTATTTGTTACACCTTTCGTATGTCGTCTTATATTTGATATTTTTTATTTGTGTCTTAAAAATTGTATTTCCTGTATTATATTATACTAAGTAATTATGTAATACTTCAGTGTATCAGTTAAAGTGTTAAAATATTTGTGTGTTGTTTACAAATATTATTTCAGTGTAAATTTAATTTATATATTAAAATTTACTTATTTAATTAATACTGACATTTAAATTTTGGTGAAAATAAGTATTATATTGAGCATTGTTTACTAAATTAATTAAAAATTAAGAAATATAAAAGGAAAAATTAAACAAAATTAACGATTGAAATTGACAAAATTTAAGTGACAAACTCCAATGCAACCGTCCCTTATATAAATTAATGGCCATCTTCATCATAAAAAATGGCTCATAATCAAAGGTAAAATCTCATTATCGTCCCAATATAACAAACTCGACAAACTTGTATGTAAATATGTAACAGTCAGTGCTATCCATTGTCTGATGAGGCACCTCAGACATCCTCAAATATATAATACGAACCTTAGTTGCCGTTAATTTTGAAACCGCACCTGTACATGTATAATCACCTGTAACTCAAGTATTTAAACCAAGCATCATGCTCACAAATAAATTAACCCCATATTTGCCCTGTGGCTTAATGATTTTGCCATCTTAACTGACTCCGCCTCTAACATAGTAAGCACTTGGGGCACTTGAAAACATGTATAGATAAATTTTCATGGTTGTCTGTCGTTTAAATTATTTATATTATATTAATATGAAAATATATATATATATATATATATCTTTAATTGTGAGAACAAATGCTTATATACGTCCTTCTGACTAATACTACCCTTTCTTGTATACCATCTCAGAATTTGTAGGAACTTTGACCCGCCTCCTTTAACCATGTCTCGTCTTTCTTATATTTACTGTACTTAACAACGATTAATCGTCGCAATGACTGGAGTGTATATTAAAATACAATGGATTCTCATAGATACTGATTAAACTACACAAGATCATCTAACATATCCAACAACTATAAATCAATACTCCTTTTCCCCTTATCTAACAGGGACCTTTTGATTATGTAAAAAAATGACAATCGTGTTACGTCAAAGTCATGTATGGTAGAAAAATCAAATTTGTCGGATACTGTCGTAATGTCATCTAAAGTAATAAACATCCAACCTTCAAAAAACGCATCCCTCAAAAACGTATAGCCTCAGGCAAATTCACAGCCGAAAAATATTTACAATCTAAGACAATGATCAAGCTTAAATCTATGAGTGAAAATTGAATAATCTGCCCCCACAAGAAACCACATATCATTATTGTCGTCATCCACATGGATCTCATGCAACGACATATAATGTATGAGAATATGAGAATGATGCAAATTTTCAATAAACAAAAAGTACCCGAAATAAGTTTGTCTAAATATATCGACTGATACTATTGTTAACTTCATCCTAATATAGTCTATCACTCTAAATTATAATAAACAAACCGGCTCCCCATGAAAGTAATCATTTGCTGGAATCTTTAATTATGGTTGTCCAACCATTTATACTTGCTAAAATTGCACATATAATAAGTTCTTACTAATATTCTATGTAAAAATAAAACTAAATTATAAAATTTATTAACCTTTTAAATTTTTACACATAAATGAAATTAATGATACTAAAAAAAAAAATAACAAGTGAGCTTTTTTATTGGTAAATTTTTATTATTTGTTTAACTACTTTATAAAAAAAAATGTCTTTTTAGCTATAATTTTATAAATTATAAAAAAATTAAATTTTTGAATTTTATAAATTATAAAAAAGGTTTTTTTAAACTATAATTTTACAAATTTTATAAATTATAAAAATAAAATTAACTTTTTTTTAGATAATTTCCTAACTTTTTGAATTTTCTAATGCAATTAATCTAATATAATTGAAAAAACTTATATTTTTATTAACCATTAAAATTTATTATTTTTTTAATTTTTTACTATTTTTAAAAAATCAAAATAACATAATTACCCTACCCACGGCCGCTGCCCACCACCCATGTTGGTCTTAAATTTTGTTACAAATCCTTAAATGTCTAACAAATATATTTATAAATTAATTTCACAACATGTCATTTCAATTTTATCAACAACAAAATTAAAATATTTCAACAATAACACAAACAAATGTCCGAAGTTTGTAGAAAGATTGTTGGGAATGAAATGTGTTGTTTTAATTTTTTGTTTAAATATAAATTGGTTATGAAGACAAAATTGTTTAAATTTTGTAAATTTAATTTATTTAATAAGAATGATTTAGAGTTAGTCATAAATATAAAGAAGAATAATAAAAAATAATTTTCACTTAAGTTTAAAATAGTATTGCAATGGATGGAGCTTCTCTTCTTTGTTTGTAAGTGAGTGAAGTTGATGCTGTTAACTAAAGTTTCACTTCCCTCTTGCTCTGTTCAGTTGCTCGCTTTTTACCACGAGACTATAATATTTTTGACTATCGCTATATGCTTTTATCATATTCTCATAAAAGTTTAAGCCACGCAAACTAACTATCTTTGCCGTTTTACTTCTTGGATTTTTATAAAAGGATATAAACTTTTTATAATACAACAACAGTTCAATCTTTGAGTTTTGAAAATATAATAAATAAACGTACACATAAATGTATTTAGGTCATCCCTAATTTGATAATCCCACCATGTTATTATTATACCAACCACTTTCATGAATAAATTATCATATCTTATGCAGAAAAAGAAACAATAAAAATATTTATAGATGCTTATAGTAACATTCTTTAACCAATCATGCAATAATTCTCTGTTTTTGTATATATTTGGCATTTAATTAATAATATGTAATAAATTCATTTATTATGTAACATTCCCAAATTCGAAGATGTTACCAGCAAGTGATAGAATCACCCTATCACCATAAGCCTCTCTTTTCTACCTATTTGAATACATATTACATCTTACAACATATAATCATACAGCTTAAGGGGTGATATGCCTCCCCTGATACTATGTACAGCTCAAATACTCAAATCATAGTTCACAACAAATTAAATATAAGAATGACTGATTTTATACATAAATACAATGTTCGATGTCAAACTAAATATTATATAACTTTATGAACATACAACACTGGACCCAACACCCTAATGACTACAAAGTGTACCATCCTCCCAACTCGTGTTTTCCTGGAACTGAAATGGCTTACTAACTTTATGTTCCTGCAAAACTGGAGAATAGGGAAGGGTGAGACTAAAAAAACTCAGTGAGTGGATGCTAATGTAATAAAATATTTAAATCAGAAAATCAAATTATTTTGTCAATGAGTTAAAGTCAGAAAATAGAATCACTCAAAATTTTCTGTAACTGAATCCTTGTGAAACTTTAAAGTCATGTAATCAAAATTTTTCATCACATATACTATTTTCCTGCGGTAACAACCCAACTCTTTATTTATGAAACAAATAATCATATTTATAAGATCAATGATTATCCAAAATATCTCTATCTCACCCGTCATTATCCAAACCATAATATGTAAATTCATAATATTCCAACACCTCATCACCATTCTTGAAAATAGTTTCATTAACAATATTAGTCACAAGCCTATAGGCCATAATCGTGTGATGATCAACTTTATAAATCAGTTGCTAAAACATATGTGAGGAATTTAATTAGAATTTCGAGTATATGTATATCAAATTTTTAG
Source organism: Cedrela odorata (assembly GCA_035584115.1). Classification (NCBI taxonomy): domain Eukaryota; kingdom Viridiplantae; phylum Streptophyta; class Magnoliopsida; order Sapindales; family Meliaceae; genus Cedrela; species Cedrela odorata. Next base: position 1,726,540 of record JAXCLQ010000005.1, on the reverse strand, counting down.
TTCAAGTAACCATCTTATGTTCGCGTTTTTACTTAACGTAATAAAGCATTTATATACTGTCAAACACAATATTAATATTTATTCTCACATACCATAGCCCTAACTCATAATTTATAACGCATAGCAATTTAACACTTCCGCGACGTCCTTATCATTTCACTCATAAATCCACAATCTCACAGATCATTACATAACATTAATACTTATCCTTAAGCAACACAACATCAAGTCACAATTATAAACACATCATGATTTAACACAATCACAATATCTCTGAATAATAATTTTTATAATCACCTTAATTATGAACTCTATAAAATATTACTCTAGGTAAACTTTGCAAAGCTAAGTAAGCTTTCAACATATACCACTTACATCACTACTTACACCTTCACAAAGTCGTAACATACTTCAATATTTCTGAAGACATGTCACATACTCGACGTAATTACTCTTTTATAAAATAATGATCACAAATTTTTTAAGAATTAGATTGAATTCTTTATCACATACATTCTATCTTTAAGTGCGAATAACTATTCGAAAAATTTAACTATCTACCTTTCTATAAGCTTCAAAATTCCACTAGAAACTATACGTGGTAACCACAGAGATATCACATGTATATATATAATATATAATACGCACACACACACATATGTATGTGTGTGTATAACTTATCGACTCAATTCCACATCACCATTATCGCGATTTAAACACAAATCGAACAAGTAAACATCAACGCCCCAATGGTCATTTTCATAATTTTACACACGTTAATATCTTCATAAACAACCATAAATTAAGACACTAAGCACTCCCAATAGTTTCAGCCAAACTCGGCCAACCTAAAAATTGTAACTTGTCCGATTTTTTTTCGAGATTTAAACTCAATTCAACATATATATATATATATATATATTAACACTTTTATCAATTCTAAAATATTCCTTAAGATCAAATAATATAAATCTGGATTCATTTCAAGACAAGTTTAGTTCACTCACTTATTCGAAAACGGTTAATTTAATTTAAAGCGGAGTCAACGAACGTTCTGGTTGTCGATATAGCATAGGACTTTCTTCATAATTTATAGTCATAAATAAATGCACAATTATTGTCACGCCCCTACCCATGGGGTCTACACGTGAAAACCACCACAGACCTTCGAGACACATTCTTATCCCTGAACATATCCCTCAGGCCTGTAAGACTGCTTGGATACCTATCCCCTGTATATACTCGCATGTATCTCCAAAATATTTTTCCAAAACAGTTCATACAACTCATGTGCATAAAGATTATCTCTCCGAGATAGCTTCCAAAACAATTCTTAAAACACATCAAACTATTATCATGCCTCTCTAAGACAATCATCAAATCATATTACAATTAAAATGTACTCAATTTACAATACATACTGAGTATTTAATCATTTACATCATTCTTTGTTTATAAATAAATACATACATGAAACAGTTTTTCTTCAAAAGATACCCAGTAGATTAGTCCGTACAAGTCAGTAAGTCTGAAATGTCAACTGTACCTGAAGGCGTTACAGCCTTTTCCTAATCACCACCTCTACTAACACAATGCATTTCTAATTCTCGGTCTCTTGCCACTGGGAGATGTGGGGGGTGAGTATATAGGGATATACTCGTGAGTGGATAAAAATACAGTTTATGAAAATCAATTATAAATGCAGTTAAAACACTTCGTTTATTAAAACTTGGCCTGCCACACTAGTCATTGGGCTGGCTCCTATTTTGTCAATTACCTTGGCCTTGGTAACCCCGAGACTAGCAGTGGGCATTATGCACATAAAATGATGCTCAAATTATAAATCATATTCTTTTTAACTCATGACTGTCCTCGACAATCCCGCAAATGGGTAACATCACAATATCTATCCATACAACTGCCCCATCTGCGGCACACTCACCTAGGTTGTCTCTCATAGATCCATTCTTAGGCTACTACCCTGTAGCTACAGTCTCATACATACTTGGCCCTCCTAGCCATCACCAAATTCAAAGCCACAAACATGTATATATTCAAATCAATTTTATTTCCAATCACAATATAGACATGCAATTTCAACATCAAACTTGGCCTCCTGGCCATTTACATAAAACTTCAATAATACAGACCATTTGCATATATCGTAAAAACAACAATAATAAATCTATTTCTTAAAACATAAAATCGTAAGTTTCATAAAATAGTTTCAAAGCAAAATGTATTTCGATCCACTCACAGTAACGGGGAGAGTATTCACTCCCAACACTACTCCTCATGTCTAGTATGTTCCTCTTCCAGGTGTTCGGCATCTATAATACACATATATGTATAACGTTATAAACTCGATATTCCACGTAAATATAACATGCTCTACATGCGATGTTCATGAATAATATGTCTAAGAATTCGTAATTTGATGCACATTACTTTTCGAGGCTTAACTATCGAGACCATTTGTTCGATTCCTAACAACAGAATCTCATGGTCATAATTATTTCAAATTCTTACTTTTACGTCTAAGGCAACCACGCCTATTCTCGATAACGTTTAACACGTGTATATATATATACATATATATACATATATCATGGTAACTCACCCTTAACCACAATTCAAAAAAGTCTGCATTTTTTACAATTATCAATATAACTATTTCAACGACAATTCAACGCATATTTTATATTCCATACTTCCAATTATCGTTATATATCAACATTCTACGTTTCATATATAAAATAAACTTAAATTTTCGGATAAACAATAAACCCTAAGTCATAGTTTGCCTCAAGTCTTAAAATCATGCTTGTAATAAGTCATTTAACTTATCGGTAGCTTGCTCAAACTCGTAGAAACTTCAATTTGTTGTTTAAAAGTAAAAGTCCCAATTTTCTCCCGAAACCCTTTTTTTTCTTCGCTGTTTCTCGTGTTTTCTAGCCCAATATCGATATCAAATTGAAGACGAGGTGACGGGGAGTTATTTGGTGGCGAAAACTTCAAATTTAATTGAAAAAAGTTAGAGAAATTGTATAGAGAAGTGAGAGAAGCTTTGTAGAGAGAGAGAGTAAAGAATTTGGCTAGTTTTAGAGTGAGAGAGTCTTCAAGATACCATTTGGGATTGGGTATATATAGATAAAGTATGAAAAGTCTAAAATACCCTTAAAAATCTTGAAAATTCTCGAAAAAAAAAATCAAATTTTTACGGTAAACAATGACGTAAAAAGTGTGCTACAGTGCGTGAACAGTGTTATCAAACAATCTTACTGCCGGTCAACTGTTTTCGAGTGCTATAGTAACTTACTACAGTGACTACTACAATACTCGTTTTTCATTATTTGAAAATCTTGCAATTTGGTCCCTAAAAATCTTTCAATTTAGTCCCTTTTCAGATTTTTGAAAAGTATTTATAAATCCATATTAATCATTCGTTAAGTCAACTTATGTTCTCCTAAGCCTCGTTAATGTATCAAATAAATCTTGAATCATGCATGTGTGATACTGAATATTCTTAAATGACCATTTTATCCCTGTGTTCAAAAAACAGGGTTTACAATTACTATATTAGGCATGTACATATCCCCCAATAAAATTCAAATGTTTCATACTACCATGAGGTCCAAAACAAATTTATCTAAGTCGAATGTTCACAATTTCATTTTTCGATTATTCTTGGTAACACTTTAACACATAAGGACAACTTTGTATTTTTGCTGGAATTAATCAGTAATGAATTTTAAGTTAAATTTTTAATATATTCATCTCTTACCCGTCTAATTTACTTGACTTTTTACAATGCTTCATTTGGACTTCTATAACTCAAGTTATACTCAAATGAATGGATGTTGTTCCAACCCCATTTCGCAACAAGACAGTGAATTTTTTGAATTTTCTAAAAATTTGTTTTCTAATGGAAAAATATAATTTTTAATTATTCTTTGTTATGTCTAGTTTCTGTAGCCCTTTACAGATCTTAATTTTGATTCCTAATGCTCGATTTATAATCAATTTACCTATTTTTTGACACTGCACAGATACATGACAGTGTGCAGTGTCAAGACAAGGTACCTATTTTCGAAATTTACTGTGGCTTCATTCCTATATAAAAAATTTTAATTTTTGAATATGTTATTTTCTTATGTATCTAGTTTATACAAAATTTTATAACTTGGTATTTGAAAGTCCGAAACTTGTTTTATTTTTTATTTACCGAGCCCTGTTTCGGATTTTTTTTTTCCAGCAACCTAAATACATCCGCCTACGTACCAATTTCTGTCCTACATATATATCTATACAGCCTAACCACTAAAATCATTTCTTATAACACTAAATTTTCACATTTTCCATGTATAAACATAACCAATATACACTACCACAATTTTCACCATTACCATATAAACATAGTTCATTATACACATCACAATTGTATTCATCAATTTCCAGCAATTCTCCCATTTATAAACTATCCACATACATACATAAATCAATTTCCCATGTTAAAAGGAAGCTGAACGAAATCAATGGATATCTTACTACTTGGAGATTTAATCAGTAGATTGAGATGTCTTTTTTAGCAGATGAGTAAATCACCATATACAACAATATAAGAAGCCCACGCATAGGGATATGTTTCTGCGTGTTCTTTAATCTTCCGGTACTGTTCAACAATTCCACTAAATCCAATAGCTGGGGTGCTAGAGGCCAACTGATCCTCTTCTCTATTTTGCTCAATTGCCATTTTTCAATTCCTCAAATACAAATCAAAACAAAACACAATCTTCTTTCTTTTTTTATTTATTGTTTTTCCCTCTCTGTTTCCCATCTTTCTTCCTTTTCCCCATCTTGTTCGGCTTCCTCTTCTTCCTTCAAATCTCCCTCTCGGCCCCTTCATTCCTTCTCCCCCATTCCTTCCGTGTTCCCTTCATTCTTCCTCTCTCTCCACGAGATTTCTCTTTCTTTCCCGTGCTTCCCCTCTTGATCAGATCCTCTTCTCTTTTCATGATTTTCCACCTTTACTTTCACTCTTTGATCTCCCCTTCCCATGGCCGGATTTTGCTCCCCTCTCATCTTTGCCGGATTTTGCTTCTCTCTTATCTTTCTAAAATGATTTAGAAAAAGGAAACCAAAAACTAAAGAAAGAAAACTAATAAATCAAAATAATGCCTTTATCCCATTTTATACATATGGGCTTCCATTCTCTTCTTTTCATTTCTTTTTAAAAATACAAGTCTTCTCTTTTAAAACATGAAAATAAGCAATTAAATAATATAATTTATTTATTTTTTCTTGGATATTAATAAGCCACATGTCACTCCCTTAGCCACATTTTTTATTTTTCTCATCTAAACTCAAAATTATAATGTAATTAACTCATCATCACTATGAACTTAATCATTTTAGTCCATTTTTAAAATTTAATCGTTTTAAAATTATTTATCTTTTCAATTTTGAAAAAATTTTATTACGGTCATCAAAATTTTATTGTTGCAATTTTAAAAAAGTTTCAGTCGTTCATATTAATACGTGAATAAATACATAATTTTGGTGGACTCTTTTTATGTTACCTTTGAGAGTGTTTATTAGATAGTTTTAAGCATTTTCCGGAGAAAAAAATAGCAATATTGAATTTTATAAACACATGGTGTATTTTCAAAGAATAATTATGAATTAATAAAAAATTAATTTTTTTAATTTGTAAAATACATTTTTTTTAAATTAAAAATTATGTACTAAGAACCTATTATCAGGCCTCAAGTCTTAATAATTTAGGAGCAAGTTTGAGGTGTCAAGTACTAGTGTTTCAAAGTTGAATCTCGAACTTTTATGTCAAGTTGTAAGTATCCTAATATCATATATGAATCTTATTGTTATGTTTCAAGTCCATTCCCAAGTCTCAATTATTTGGTAGGAGACCTAATCTCTAACATTGAAACTTTTACATTACTTAAGAACTTAATTTAAAGATGAATTTATTGTCAATAAACAAAGCTTATGTTTATGTTTTTTTTTAAATAATAGTTATAAAAATATTTTCATAATATATATTTTAAATATTATTTTAGTTTGGAAGGTACATTTTAATAATACAATTAAACAGACAATGTTATAGCAAAAGCACTTTTATAATTAATTGTCAAAACTGATGTTGTTTTTCTTACAAAGCACTATAAAATGCTTGTTTGTTCAAACAAACATAGTCTACTATCTTAAACAATAAAAGAAAAGGTTATACATAATCACATTTTAATTTAGATAATATTGAATTAAATTAGTTAAAATTAAAAATAGAAAAGTGAGTCTTGGAAAACGGTGTCGTTTTCGTGTGTATTTTCCCCATATATATTTGAGATCATTCATTGGGCTTAGCCCGAACCCCAAAAGTCCAACAACTAAACCGGGTTGGATTTAAGTAAAACGAACTCGAGAAACCCTAATGCCATTCGCTATATAAATGCTGAAACAAAGTCTCAGAAGCCCTGGAGAGAGAGAGAGCGCACTCCTTTAACAGCCAGTTGCAAAACTCTGCCTTTGAACTACTCTCCTGCTCTTGTTCACAGCGTTGACTATGGCTACCGCTAAGACTGTCAAAGACGTGTCCCCTCACGAGTTCGTCAAGGCTTATTCAGCACATCTTAAGCGATCTGGCAAGGTGCATCTCTACGTATAACTTAACATATATGTATCTAAAAAGCGTAGATGAATGCCCAGTTTCATTTTTTGAAGAAATAATCCGGGTCGTGTGTATTTATTTATTTATTTATTTTTGGAGAATGAAAAGTGAAATGTGATGTTTTCAAGATTCGGTTGAATGGACAAATTGATTGATTATTAAAATAAAGTGTAAGATTTGTGCATCTTGTCGTCATGTATTTTATGGTCGATCCTCTTCTGTCAATTCTGCGTATTATTTAGTCTAGATTTATCTGTTTTATGGGGTTTTGCTTGTGGGATATTTAAAATCTAAATCTAGAAATGGGTTGCTGAGGTGGTTGAAGATAGAATTCCAATGTATTTGCATGATTTCGTTTCGCTTAGTTGATTGTTTGGGAAAAATTAAACTGTTTAATTTGTTATACTGTTATTGCTATTGAAATGTTAAAGATGCTGCATTTAAATACTTTTTCTTTACTATTATGGTTTCTTGTAGGGAATTTGAAGTTGTTTAGATATTGCAACATAGTTTTTGGTGGGTTTGTAATACAAATTCGCTGGAGTGAGTAGTGATAGAAGATATGAAAGTGCTTGAATTTCTGGAATTTTGTTGTTGGTTCTTATTTTTATTCAAGAGCTGCTAAGAAATATATGACTTGTTTGAAAGTATTTTAATAGATTGTCAATTAAATTGACATTCTAGATTTTTTCATTTTTGCTTGTTTTTTGCCACATTTGTTTTTGTGTTAGTGGTCATGAGTCTTATCTTTATTATCTTGTTCTCAAACAGATTGAGCTTCCCCCTTGGACCGATATTGTCAAGACTGCTCAATTTAAGGAGCTTGCTCCCTATGACCCTGACTGGTACTTTGTCAGAGCTGGTAAGTTTGCCTGACAGGTCAAATTAAATAGTGCTGGCAAATATTATGCAGTATATCTTAAATTTAACGTCATTGCAGCCTCCATGGCAAGGAAAATCTACTTGAGGGGAGGTCTTGGTGTGGGTGCTTTCAGGAGGATTTATGGTGGGAGCAAGAGGAATGGAAGTCGTCCGCCCCACTTTTGCAAAGCTAGTGGTGCTGTTACACGCCACATTCTTCAACAGTTGCAGAGCATGAACATTATTGAGCTTGATACAAAGGGGTAAGCACTAGATTCTTTAGACCATGTTTATATCATTCGAAACATTTTGGGCATACTTATGGCTTTGGAATGATGCATATTTTTCTAGTGTTTCAATTTCTTTGGTCCCTGTACTGTCACTTCCGTTCTGTCTAGTCTGCATATGTTCATTAGATGTTCCAATCTTTTGCTGGTGCTAACTTTTATTTTCTGTTTATATCAGTGGTAGGAAAATAACATCCAGTGGCCAAAGAGATCTTGATCAAGTTGCTGGGAGGATTGTAGTTGCTCCTTGAATCAGTAATGATTAAGCTGCTCAACTTTTGTGATTTGATTTATTGCAGGTTTCTGTTAGTTGATGACGGGAGAGATGTTGCGGCTTTGTTGAGCAAGTTTTGATTCGAAAGTGTAGACATTTTATAATGAACATGGTCTTAATTTTTATTGCTTTTAGATGTTTTGACATTTATCTACTCCATCACTATAAGATTTCTGTTATCCGAGTCTGTTATGTAGGCATAGATTATATTTTTTTACATGGTACCCTGAGTTCATTCTTGCTGCATATTCAGAAAATACTCGTACCATCAACTTGATTAACACGATACTTTCATTTCGGAAGCAGGTGCATAATTATGCAGCTTGAGTATATATATATTCGTACTGCTTTAGTCATAATGTTAAGCCTGTATTCTCTAATCAGTTGGTGGTGTAATTTCTTCACTCAGAGTCACAATATCTATAATGTTGACAGACCATATAAAATTTTCAATTTTGTCACACAGAAAACAATTAACTCAATTTATTATCCAACTGACAAAATAGATCAATTATATTTTTATTTATAAATATGTTTTAAAAAAATAGGGATTATTCATATATTTACAAAATTAATTAGTTAAAATTGACAAAAGATTTATATATTTTAATTATTATATGTATTGTTAGTTTTTTTTTAATTATTTTAATTAATTATTTATGCTTTTGTATTGGTTCGGGTATTTTGATTAATTGAGTTCGCGTACCTAAAATGTGACTTCGATTCGAGTCCACATGGACTCACTTGTTGTCACATGTAGACAAAATATTATTTATAAATTCATAAATAAGCGAGGACGCGGATATTATTATCCCATAAATAAATGAAAAGCTAAAATGGGGTCTGCGGCCTGCCAAATACGGCCCATTCTGACCCAGGTGTTATCTGAAATATTATAAATTCGGCCCAGCAATTGTCTAATACTCCTCCTTTACTTTGAAACATGACCCTTCTTTCTGTATATAATGATAATAAATGCAACCACTTGTTTATTAATTAATAAAAGATTGTACGTTTTGACAGAAAGAAAAAAAAATGTGCAATAAAAATATTAATGGGTGCTTGTGGTAAGACTCTTTCGTTAATTATCTAAGAAATACATTTGTTAGGAGGTGGACAAATAATTTTGATGAACTTATTTTTGAGAATATTTGAAAGTGCTTAATGGAGAGTTATAAGTGTTTTTTTAAAATTTATAAGCACTTTTCCAAGTTTTGGGAGAAAAAAAGTGCTTTTAAATTTCATTTAGTGTATTTTAAATAAAGCATATAGGGAGATACTCGTGCATAGTTTTTTCATATAGCACTTGAGAATTAAAATAAAGAAAGTACGTAGAGAGATATTTTTATTGTAAAACTCATTTAAGGCTTTCTCTTAAAGTGTTTGAGAATTAGAATAAAATTACCCTTTGTAATACATTAAAAAAAATAGAAATATTTTAAAATAACAATTTATGTAACAAGGAAGAACCTAATGTCAAGACTCAAGTCTATGGGATCAAGGGCCAATTCTAAGTCGTCAATTTTGAAATCTCAAA
>JAXCLQ010000005.1:1682029-1715286 GCA_035584115.1 Cedrela odorata | reverse complement strand
GCCAATTGTCGTCTTCTTTCGGCTACCAAATCTGCTTCGTTTTGAGGCCAGTGACAAGTGTATCTAAAGCTCCTACTTGTCCCGTATAAAACGATAACGTTTTCATTCCATTCCCACTAATGTAGCACTAAGTCAGGCGTACCTATTATACCGAACACAGGTATACAAAAACAAAGGTTAGAATTGCCTTTTCACTTATTGATCCCCGAAACCGCGTGTTAGCACTCCAAAAACTCGCCTCCTTCTGTACCGTCGAGTCAATCTCTCCCCCCACTTCCTAGTCGCCACGTGGACACATCCCGTAGCACTCACATTTCGCTTTAAACTCGCTAGTTAATTAAATTCACAGAATGTATAAAAATATATAAAAGGGGTAATAACATCTAAGTCTCTAATTTTTATCTTTTCATAAATTATAACATAGTTTGTCCGTCCGTATGAAATATATCCCCATTTCTCAATAGAATGACCAAATTACCCTTAAATTGTGAAGGCATGTAGCATAACACTGTAGGGTATTTCAGTATTTTTATAGTTTGAGACCTATTTGATAGAAATGGAAAAATTCATTGACCTGGAAGTTATTATCTGATAAAAATAAAAATAAAAAAAATGAAAAAATAAAAGAGAGAGTGTTTCTATAAAATTAAATTAAACCCCTCATATCGCATCTTAATTTGCCCTTTGATAATCTTAACCTCTCTCTCTCTCTCTCTCTCTCTTTTGTATGATCGACGATTAATCCAAAATCTACGCCTCGCCGTCTTCCTCTCCGAATCGGACTGTGTTTGGTTCACCACACGGCGTCGTTTAAATACTGTCGCCGAGTTCGAAACTCGAACCGGAAACCAAAAATTCGAACCGAAACCAGGGAAACGACAGCGTTGTTTCCTTATTATTTTTTTCCCGGCCGGTCACTACTTTTCGGCGATTAAGAAGGTGCGCACGATTGTTAACCTGCGCACTCTTCCATTTGAATTTAAAACCTTGACTTGTTTAGTCAAACTCTTTCTCTTTGTTTATAGTTTAGAGGTTAGTCTCTTGCTTGAATCTTCCGCTCCTCCGTTCACGTCGATTTTCTCATTGCGATGACGAAAATTAGCAATTTAGGGTTTCCGATTGGGAATTTAGGATTTGTTGTGTACTATAAGGTTGTTAATTGGAGTTTTAAGAGGTTTTAGAGATGTATTTTGTTCGATTTCCAGTTTGACGTTGTGGATCTGTTGTTTGGTCTGTTTGATCTGGTAACACGATTCATTTGTGTTTTGTTGAGTATTTTGATTGTTAAGATGGGATTGGCTTAGTCAGGGATGGATTTGCGAGGGAATGGGTGGAGTGTGTGTGAGTTGAGTTTGTTGTTTGGTTTCAAGCTTCATTGAACAGTTTCTGCTACTTATTTCTTGTGAGTGTTATGTCGGTTTTGATGTTTTTGTGTCAAATTCGAAATTTTCACGAGGTGCCTTCTCTTGCAAATGAGCGGAATCAACTGACTCTTAACTAACTCATAAGACCAAAAAAAAAAAAAACAGTAAAAGAAGTTTGGTACTTGATAAGAAACTGATTTTTTTTTTTAATTGGATAATACTATTTCTTAGTTGAGGCTTATTTTCTCAATTTTGTAGAACAAACTAATTTGCTTGTATTGTTCTTATTGATGAAAATGGGTGTTATTTTGATAGTTGATTTACAATGGGACACTTGCGAACACAAACTTTATATATTTGGATTTTATTTATATAGATTTGATTCTCTAAAAATAAAATGTTGATGTTATCTATTGTTTGTTGTTCAGGTGTTTAAAGAGGTCCTAACAAAGCTTTTTGATAATTAATTACGGGTGTGAAGTAAACCGCTAGAAATTCCATGTGAGAGGATGGCTTTTTTTAGGAACTTTACTAATGAAACAGTGTCCCAAAGCGTCATGGAAGACGAAGGCCAAGGACAAAATGTTGGTAGAATCAATTCAGTTGGGAATGAGGATATAGATGGAACTTATGGTGAGCGAGATTTTGATATTAATATGGCTGTACAGTATCAAAGTGATGGGGAGCTAGATGATGGTAATAGGCTGCAAAATGAGTTGGCTGCTGATGACCTCAGTGGCGCAAGAAATTTAAATTTGCAGCCCTCTGGTAGGAGAACGGCTCTGGCTGGAAAATGGGGTTCTACTTTTTGGAAGGACTGCCAGCCTATGGGTCCCAACACTGGTGGGTCTGATTCTGGGCAGGATTCAAAATCTGAATATAAAAACGTGGAAGGGTCTGACGATAATTCATTGGATGACAGGGATGATAGATTAGAGTCTGAAGATGAGGGGCAAAAAACCATTGGCAGGGCTCCAAGAGGCCACTCTGATGTCCCTGCAGATGAGATGTTGTCTGATGAGTACTATGAGCAGGATGGGGAAGAACAAAGTGACTCGATGCACTATAGAGGGCTTAGCAATTCTGTTGGGTTGAACTCTAGGCCCCAGTCAAAGCCTGTAGCTGTTAATAACAATGTGTCAAGGAGATCAAGAGCTTTAAAGAGTCGTGAAGATGATAACAGCAATAATAATGATGCTGATTATGAAGATGAGGATGTGGAAGAAGGTAAGTTGTTCAACATTGTTGCATTTCTTGTGGATTTAATGCTCCTACGGCAATAACAGAGACAAGATAAAGAATAAATGCAATAGTTCTTGACTTCTCCTCGTTGTGGCTAGATGGTACTGAAATTTGGTTGTCTTATTATTTCCAGATGACCCTGATGATGCAGACTTTGAGCCTGATTATGGTGTTACTAGCGGTCGCACAGGCAACAAGGTTACTATATTTGTTAGGGCAGTTGCTTTATTGTATTTTGTGAATTTACTATTAAGCCAACTGATTAATTATGCCTGGATATTGCATTGGAATCTCTTCTGCGTTCCATTCTAACTTTCTGTGATTATGATTTTCTTTTCTTCTTGACTGATCTCTGTGAGGGGTTTGGCTTTATTTGCCTTTGTGCAGCATCTCTTGTTTTTGTATTTTTTTGGAAAGTTGTACTGTTTTGAGAATTGATAGACTGGGTTGTTTTGTGTAGCTCACTGTAGTGCTGTTTTTGATGCCTATGTGGACCACTGGTTTGGCACCATGACTCCTATTATTTACAAAGTTTTTGTTTTTCCTATCAAAAATAAAGAAAAAAAGAGAGATCTCTATGATGTTATGTGGCTAATGAATTATATATAGATATATCTTTTGGACAGTTATACTTGGGGATTGTGATATATGTTTCACCTACTTTAAGTAGGGGAATCTATAATATATGATGCGTATCAAGCTTAGTGACTGGGAAAACACTTTTTCAAGGGATGTTTGGTTGAGTATTTGATTCTCAAATTGTAGATCTAATTGGTGTTGAAACTATAACTTATCAAATAAAATTGGTTATGAAAGTCCAGAAACATTATAGAATGTATGAGACTAAACAGTTCTTTTAGGAAGGTGCTAAATGGTATTGCTGGAGATCATGAGACTGGTGGTATTGGGAAAATTAGGAAAATGCTTTATGTTGCTTATTTGGTGGCAAGGCTTGCTAGAGTTTTAGGTTTTGGGGTAATAAAGAAAAATGTTCAGGGCTTTTATTGTGAAAGTGTATGGAGTGTTGTGGGGTTTGATGCAAAAATATGATGAATCATTGAGAAACTTTATTCGCAATATTCTGGAGAGTGCCATGGGCAGTTAAAGGGTTCGTTTTGATGGTTTGATTGGCTGCTAAAGATTTGATAAGATATGCTATTTGGGGGCTTAAGGTAGTAAGGGACTGATTCTTATTTTGATGGAGAGAGATGTCAAGGTTAATGAGGTTTTTGAGTTTGAAGGGGTAGGTTTCAATACTTGGTTGTGGGTTGTTGATTACAGTCAAGAAGCAATGCAAAACAAAACAAAGAGATGAATTACTTGTGGAGAGATTTTATAAAGATTCTATCAAGTAAAAAAAACAAAAAGAGTAAAAGAAGCTTCAGCAAAATCATTTCAGTTTTTAATTATCTTAAAAGATTATATGCCTTATTTAATAGGGCATAACAGAGCTGTTTTGTGTTCTCTTTTCTTTCTTTCCCTATTTTTATTTTATTATAATTTCAGAAATTTGAATGCGTTGTGCTAGGTGTTTGTAATTTTTCTGGTATTAGGAGTCATGCAGAACATCATTTTTACTGGTTCTTAGGATTTGAAATTTAGACATGGCTCTATGCTTGCGTGATGTTCTGGTTGTGGTGTGGGACTATAAGCCCAATGCAAACTCAATGACATGGTCCCTGTAAATTTACAGTTCAATATCAAATGTATTTGTTTTTGTATTTTTCTGCTTAAATTATTCATTTTTTCTAGATTCCTGTGGTGGAAATATGTTCCACAGGCATAACCTGTTTTTGGGATAGTTGTGTAACATGTTGCCTTGTATCAAACTGATCCATCTTTGCACTATTAAACTACTATTTCCTCTAATACCAGGATAATGACTGGGATGCTGAAGGTTCTGATGAAGATGATAACAGTGAAGATGATCTGGAAGTCTCAGATGAATATGATTCTTATTCTACGAAGAAACCTAAGGGTAGGCAACGAGGGGTTAAAGCCAGTCGTATTGTAAAACCTGCTAGAGAACGCAAATCTTTATTTTCCTCCAGTCGACAAAAAAGAGGAAAAGCATCATTTGAAGAGGACGAGTACTCTGCAGAGGACTCTGACAGTGAGAGTGATGGGGATTTCAAGAGCACGACCAGGAGAAGGGCACAACTTCGTAAAGCTAATGCTGGGTCCACTATGTCAACAAACTTCTCTGGACAAAACAATGAGGTTCGTACTTCAAGTAGGTCAGTTCGGAAGGTATCATATGTTGAAAGTGATGAAAGTGAAGAAGTTGATGAAGACAAGAAAAAGAAGCCTCAGAAGGTGCAGTCTACTAATTTTAAGATCAAATTTATATATTTATGCGAACTTACATTACTAGTTGTTACATTTAGGTTTCTTCTTTTAATTGATTTTTTGATTCTCAATTTGATGTTTTTCTTTACACAGAGAAGAAAGCTCTTTTTAATTATCTAGGGCAATTTAGGAGTAGAATAGATTATTTTACTGGGCATTTTGCTCAACCTGGTGAATTGTTGCCTTATGATGGAATTTGGAAAGGATTATATGAGAGGCTGATTATGGGACCCTATAGTTGTTATTACTATTATGATTTTTTTTTTAGTATGACCTTTATATATTAGTGAAAAAAGGTTTTCAATCGAAAAAAACATAAGAGCTAAAATGCTGAGAAAGCTGAAACCATAAACTAGCTGCCCCACAAAATCCAAAACAAAGCCTTATATAACAAAAGTAATTACAAAATATATACTTCTTAATGGACTGCTGCCTCCCAAGCTTGGACTATGACAAAGAAGGTACATCTCTGAATTCTGGAGACACAGAAGCCCATAGAGAAGCCCAAAATTTAGCTTGAAATAATGGGGATTGTTTGCACTTATCTAGATCTCCCTGTGTTTGTATGTGGAGCTGAAGTGATTTGTTACCCTTGAAGACATATTGTCTTTTCTAACCAGATGATGACTGGGTCATTTTTTTAGAATTGCAAGCATCACTTGAAATGTATAGGAAAGAAAGTCCATAAACTGATTTTTATGCTTGTGATGTTGAACCCTAACAGTATTCACGATCTTGCACGTATTTACATTTATTTGATTAATAAGGTTACTTTTGTGGTTGTTAGTTTGACATTGGGAGATGTGTTCTGACTGATGGTAATTGTTAGCAGAAACCTAGCTTGAATATAGTTTTTTAAAGTTCTGTTTTCATGGAGCTCGACTGTTTAGAATTTAAAATATTGACTTCCCAATTAAATATTAATTACAGTTCCTCTGTGGGAGTGTATTCATGTGTGTGAATTGAGTGTCTTTTAATCGACTTTCAATTTAGTTGCTGACAACGCGAGTCTTTGTTCCTTACACATTTTATAATGAACTTTTATTTTGCTACTGCATTGTATCAGATGTTTTGATTTTTGTTTTTTCCTCCCTTCAATTAATTGTGTAGGATGAGATTGATGAGGAAGATTGTGACTCCATTGAAAAGGTGCTTTGGCATCAGCCAAAGGGCATGGCTGAAGATGCTTTAAGCAACAATAAACCAGCAGAGCCTGTTCTGCTAAGTCACTTGTTTGATTCTGAACCAGATTGGAATGAGATGGAATTCCTGATAAAATGGAAAGGCCAGTCACATTTGCATTGTCAGTGGAAATCATTTGCCGAGCTACAAAATGTATGTTTTTAGTTCTTGAGTTTACATGTGGATGTTTCTCATGTTGTTAATTTTTAGCTTGATCTTTAAATAATTTGGG
Organism: Cedrela odorata; assembly: GCA_035584115.1. Lineage (NCBI taxonomy): Eukaryota > Viridiplantae > Streptophyta > Magnoliopsida > Sapindales > Meliaceae > Cedrela > Cedrela odorata. Next base: position 1,708,917 of record JAXCLQ010000005.1, on the reverse strand, counting down.
GAAGTTGATTCTACATTCAACTTATTATATTATTGTTTATTTTCTATCTCTTCCTTTATTGTTTAAATACTCCTTACATTTTTTCTGTGAGACTTTGCAGCTTAGTGGTTTTAAGAAGGTTTTGAATTATACAAAGAAAGTAATGGAGGATGTGAGATACCGGAAGATGGTCACACGCGAGGAGGTATTATTTGGCTTCTGCTATACCAAATTTTCTCTTTGGAGTTCATTTTTTGACGTATTCATGGATATGTAAGCATTTTGATTGTCAATTATTGTAGACTTATCTGATTTGTATCATGGTTAGAAGGAATCATGTATATATATATGTGTGTGTGTGTGTGTGTGGTGTGACGCATATTTGTGAATCTGTATGTAGTTCCTTGGTCTTATTTTTGTCTGATGCTGGCAGAAATCAGCTTTTAGTTGACTTTTTTCCCTAGATAAAAGTATTAATGAGAGTTTTTCGACTGTTGTTAATAGCAAAGGTCTTTTTACTTTTGTGCACTTGAATTATTTTTCTTCTATAAACCAGACATCTTATTTAGCTTATCCTAATTATTCTGGACCGTGCTATTGTGTAAAATGACACATTGCCTTTGATCTTCTGAACGTCATGAACACTGTGAAGTACTTGATAATTTGCCTATTAACAGTCTGTAGTGAACTGACATGCATTTTTTTGAGACATTCAAATTAATGAGCTCACCCTTTGCTTTGTGCTTTGAAAAATGTGTGTGCAACCATAGTTTGCTTTCTTATGTCTATTGGAAAAATTGCAAATGGTGCTGAAAGAATTAGACAAAGGAAAAGCTAAACATAGTGGCTAATTGTTGATGGACAAAGTATTAGCTTGCTTGATATCTTTTCAACTTTCTGTGATTTTTGGATTTTGATGCTGCATGGCATTTGTTGCCCAGCTTTCCATTTCAATATAATATTTAGAGTTTTTACTAAAATACAGAAACTGAATTTTCTTTTGTTAAATAGAAAAATTACTTCTGAAGGAGCAGAAAAAGATAGCAAAATTCATATGGGTATTGCCACCAAAATGTTGGGAAACCTAGGTACTAAGATACTTGAAGATATTCATGACAGTATGCTGTTTTATGCATTTTTTCCTCTCTGGGCCTAAACTCTGCTAAATATTTTTCCTGATAAATGGCATACTATTGGGTGCATATTCTTATGTTGCTCGTGTTTTAGATATATATTTTTTCTCCTCTTTGTGCTTTGATGTTGGTCATTCATATGTCATAAATATGCAATATAAGCTTTTCTGAATGAGCTCAGTTATATCTTAACTTTTGTTGTCTGAATTTGTATGTTAGATTGAGGTCAATGACGTGAGTAAGGAAATGGACTTAGATATCATCAAGCAAAACAGTCAGGTTTGCTTTTATCAGTTTTATGCATTTGGTATCTCTACTTCTCCCCTTAATATTTTTAAAATTTCTTTCTTTTACTACAATGTTTCTTACTGGTTGATTATTTGGATTTTCAGGTTGAGAGAATAATAGCTGATCGAATTAGTAAAGATAGCTCTGATAATGTGATGCCGGAGTATTTAGTCAAGTGGCAAGGTCTTTCATATGCTGAAGCAACCTGGTATAATGAGACTAGATCTGTGATTCTTCTTGATCTTGCTACAAACTAGACCATCTATAATTTATTATCCTCTTTGTATGCTTTTGAAGCCTATCTAGATGTCCACACTTGTTAACTTTTATTTTTAATCAACTTACTCATTTTGTTTCTTATCCAAAAAGAATTGTTTTTTGACTGGAACAACAGAAGCTTCATTCTGCATATGCCTATAGCTTATTTTTTATCATCTTCGCATTTGATTCGGATAAAAATTTAATTTACTTGTGCTCCCTCAAGATATAAAGGACTTTATTTGTATTCTTTTATTGTTTTCATTCTTTTAACGCAAAATTGGTTTGCGTATCGTGAGAATAATCAATATTTTGTGATGGTTATTGATGTTTGGCACTAGGGAGAAGGACGTAGATATTACATTCGCTCAAGATGCTATTGATGAGTACAAGGTAGAGAATTATTTGTATTGTGTTTTGGGTTTCATTTCTTTTCCTGTTTATTTTAGAAATTTTGCTTTAGGCATCCAATGTTTATTTCATTCAATTTTGAGCCTGCTGTTTTGATAAACCAAATAGATTTACTTAAACATATTACTGTGCTATATTTTGCATTGTTTTTGGAAGGAACTTGTACTCAAAATTTACATTGAAATAGAGGTTTGCAAAAGTTAATGTGCAAATGCTTTCAAAAGTAGATAGGTTTTTGGTTTAAGTTATGTCGAACAGAGAAAAAAAAATTGACCGACTTGTATTTTTCATTATAGAAAAAATGTATTCTATGGCATGTTTCAGTAAAAGCCAGATTGTTGTGAAAGCAAATTGGTTGAGGTGAATTGTAGTTTGCTCTTTCACCTGTTCTGTCCATTTCTTTTAGATGCAATTGTGAATATGAATACACATCACTCAACAATATGGTTTAAAGTATGGTTTCAGGTTTTGAGATTTTTTAATTTTGTGATCAGGCTCGTGAGGCTGAAATGGCTGAACAAGGGAAAATGGTGGATCATCAGCGTAAGAAAGGCAAAGGTCTGTTGCTTTGGTTTTTGGGACCGTGCCTCAGTTTAGAAGGTTGCATGATGGGAAGTTCTGAAACAAAAAAAAAAAAAATCTATTCCATATTCCTTTCTTTATGTATCCACTCCTTTTCTTTTTCTTTTTCCTAATCCTTTTTGTCTTAGTCTCATCTTCTTCCCTCAGTTACTACCATTTTCTACTTATTAACAGTAGTTGGTGTGTCGTATTATGTGAATAAATTAGTTAATCTGAAAACCTTTCTGATATTCAGCAAGTTTGCGGAAGCTTAATGAACAACCTGAATGGTTAAAAGGAGGAAAGCTTCGTGACTATCAACTTGAGGGTCTGAATTTTCTTGTAAATAGGTATGCTCTTCTCATTTGCTTGAAATCTTGGCATTTTAATTTCATTAACTTTTGCACTCTGATGATACATGTACTAACTAGTGCCTTTTCTCTTGGCAGTTGGAGAAATGATACCAATGTCATTTTAGCTGATGAAATGGGTCTTGGCAAAACTGTTCAGTCAGTGTCAATGCTCGGTTTCTTACAGGTGAACTTGTGTTCTTCTTTTAACTGATGGACTTGTGAATGTTGTTGTCATTGATTATACTGAAGTTAATTGTATTTTGTTTTCACAGAATACTCAACAAATTCCCGGTCCATTTCTTGTAGTTGTACCATTATCCACCTTGTCAAACTGGGCGAAAGAATTTAGAAAGTGGCTTCCCACTATGAATGTCATTGTCTATGTCGGTACGCGTGCAAGTCGAGAGGTGAGTCTTATTTGTTAATATATCTGTTTGAGTTGCACATATGATGGGGCTCAGAAATTTCAAATATTTTTGATGTGTATTGCTGCGAGTGATCCTTTGCTTAAGTGCAATTTTTTTTAAAGATATTTTTTTGGTCTCTAAAAGAATTTGCGAAGTTTCGTTGACATTTTTTTGAATAGGATTCTATTATAAGAAGTCTGGCAGATACTTTATTTTATAGTATAACTGTGTGCGTTGTTTCGATTTCACTTTTATTTGACATCCTCCGAAACGTGCTGAAACCTGGTTAACTTTGGATTGAGACGAACTTTGGGTTGTCATTCTCCAAATACATGGTGTCATAGCTTACTTAGGAAGGGTAGAGGTTGACTTTCTTCTGGATTATTGTGGACTTACTACCCAATTTTTGTAAATCTTCTGACAGTGAATACAAATAATATCTGTTACTTATAAAATATGTATGTATGTATGTATGTATGTATGGCTTAAAATAAAAATTGTTCTTTTCTATCTCTCATTGTTTCTTTTGGTTGCAGGTTTGTCAGCAATATGAATTTTATAATGACAAGAAAGTCGGCAGGCCTATAAAATTTAGTACGCTGTTAACCACATACGAAGTGGTCCTGAAGGACAAGGCTTTTCTATCCAAGATAAAATGGAACTATTTGATGGTTGATGAAGCTCATAGGTTAAAGAACAGTGAGGCACAGTTGTACACAACCCTTTCGGTAGGCAGAGTTTCCTATTTATTTTGTTTTGTTTGTGTATTTGCATAGGTGGTAACTTAATATGGTCTTTATCAAATAATGTCTTTGGGTCTTTGCAGGAATTTAGCACCAAGAACAAGTTGCTTATTACTGGCACTCCCTTGCAAAACAGTGTGGAAGAGCTATGGTATGTTTGTTCTATTGATATTAATAGACCATTGCAATGTTGCAAACAAAGGGTAAATTTTTGTTAGGAATTTGCTACATGCACTAAAAATTAAGGGTCTTCAAGGCTTTGGAGAATGTTTCTATTATGGTTTTTGTAGTAAACTCTAGTGTTCTATACAGATTTGCCTGCTTTCTGATGAAGGTAATTTTGTTTGCACCTTGATGTTTGAAGATTTGACAAAAGCTTCCCTCCTAGTTTTCGAAATGACGGAAATTTCTCTTGACATTTTAATTTTATCATGCAAAAGCAAATTACAAGAGTATGGCAAATTGAAAAATGCCGAATCACAACTATGCATTTTTCTTCCTGAGACACTCCTTGGTAGAGTGACCAAAAAGGAACTATGCGTCTATGGTGACATTTCACAACTATGTTTTGGAAGTGAAATCGACTCAATATCATAAGCAACAAAAGAATAACTTTATGCTTATTGTTTCCACAAGACAGAATTTTATTCTGTTATCATAAACTATGGTTCATTCTGTTATCTAACTATGGTTAATTTAAAAAAGAAAATCTCCCCTTTCTCCCTCTGGAAGTCTGAATAGTTTCCAAAAGATTGTGGCGGCCACTGGAGCTTCTAACCTTATGCAACCTCCCATCATGTGAATCAATTTGGTCTTCAGGGTTTACATGCAGCTGTGAAATCATTGATAGTTGAACTGGACCAAGATAGTGGAGTTGGTCTGAATTGGTGTGAAATTGGCAGAGATTGCGAGTCACACTGACTAGTTGTATTTTAGTTAGAACATGAGGAATAATGAAGTGAGGTTCTTGGCTTTATATTATCTATGAGGGAATTCGGAAATGGTAGGTATACTTTGAGAGAAGGAGAGTAAAGATTTGGGTGTTAGGTTTGATACTCTTGATTTCTTTTTCTTATCAATTTGGCAGGATGAAGTGGGGACATCTGGTTCTAATGGCCATGAGAATGGAGTCTTATCTCTCCATTATCTAATGGATTTTTTTCTGGTTCTAATGTCCATGAGAATGGAGTCATATCTCTCCATTTTCTAATGGATTTTTTTTTTTCTGGATGATACATCCTAGTTCGGTATACCCTTGGTATCTAGATGTTCTTACCTGGCTCCAATATTCTTGTTATACTGTTCAAAGTTTTAAAGTAATTATCATTCATTCTTTTTCTGCATTTGACGAGTAACTTTCATGAGGCAATCAGTGTCATTTTTGAAACTCGGAGGGAGGATATTGTTGTATCCTTGAACCTTGAGGGGTGCAAATGAAATTGCCACTCCAGTGACAAGGTTGTAAGTGCATTTGCTATTCTCCTTAGTGAAGATTTATGGTTCTCATGCAGCCTTTTATGATGCGACTATGTTGTGCTAACGACCATTAGTTTTCTGCGTGTATTATGTATGAAGGCTTTTGGGTCCTTAATTCGTTCTTAAGTTATTTCATAAGAAGCATTTTATTCATTATTTATAACAATTTTAGATTTGCAAATAATAGACAATGCTTTGACTAGTATTTTAGTTACTCCAATTGTTTTGCAATTTAATTCTATAATCCACTTATGCACCTGTGGCCACTGGTTTTGTTGGAATTACTTTCTATAAGAATTTTCATTTAATGATGTGATCAGTTCCCCGCAGGTTTTGTATGTGGCATATTCCTTTGTCTTTATGGTGCATCCATAACCAATTCTGTTACAGTTGTGAAGCTTATATGTCATCTACTGTGTTGTTATTTTGCCAACTCTGTAGCATGTTTTCAAATTTAATAAAAATTTTACGTGCCGTTCTGTTTCATCTCCTTTTAGAATGTCAATATACTAAAATGTGCTTTTTGGCAGGGCTCTACTTCATTTCCTTGATCGTGACAAGTTCAAGAGTAAGGATGATTTTGTCCAAAATTACAAGAATCTTAGTTCATTCAATGAAAATGAGGTAGGAAATACAGTCAGCTGTTTATGTCTTTTTTTTTTTTGGAACCTTAGTTATGTTTTCTGGAAGTATACTTGTTTCATTCAATAAACACATCTAGTTATATGTATTGTGTTCGCATGTAGCTTGCTAATCTTCATATGGAATTGAGGCCTCACATTCTTCGGAGAGTCATAAAGGATGTCGAGAAGTCTTTGCCTCCAAAAATTGAACGTATTCTTAGGGTTGAAATGTCTCCACTTCAAAAGCAGTAAGTGTTTTTCACTTGATGTAATTAAATGTTCTATTTTGGTTTAAGTAACATCTGTTACTGGTTTTGTTGTTGTAGGTACTATAAGTGGATTTTAGAACGCAACTTCCATGACTTGAACAAAGGAGTTCGTGGGAATCAAGTAAGTATTTATCCGTGTTCAGGGTGTGATTGGGTGTTCGTTGTAAATCTCATTGGAAGCTTTTTGTATAGTTTTTGGTTTCCCCATTGTTTTTTTGAGAATCTTGTGGTCCACTGGTCCACAATACAAATGTAACACTTCTGTTTTCATTTTATTCAATTTCAGTTTCTTATAGAAAAAAATGTAAGTATTTATAAATGCCATTTTGACAATTTTTTGGCTAAGTATGACAAATAGTGTTTATAAATTCTTTAATCATGCTGTAAATTGTTGCTGTTGTGATATTATCTGTAGTATTTGTAACATGATTTTATTGAATAACATTGTTAAATTGTGACCATACATGTGTGGTGATCAACAATTCATTCATATTGTTTCTTTTGTATTTGCCAGGTTTCCCTCTTGAATATCGTGGTAGAGTTGAAGAAATGTTGCAATCATCCCTTCCTTTTTGAGAGTGCAGACCATGGTTATGGTGGGCACACAAGCATTAATGACAGCAGCAAGCTGGAGAGAATTATTTTGAGTAGTGGAAAGCTAGTGATACTGGACAAGCTACTTGTCAGGTTGCATGAGACAAAACATCGTGTTCTGATCTTTTCCCAGGTTCGTTTTGAAAACTTTTCCATTCTGCGTTCCCTGTAAACTTTCTCACTGATAATTATGGAGCTGGATTATAATGTTTCTGTAAGTTGAAAATGATGTCATCTTTTTGTATTGCTGAACATTTATTTCGTTTTTGGGTTTCAAGGGGCTATAGATAGTCATTATAGTATAAATTATGGTTTTTGTGGTGTATGATCTTACGTAATTCCTTGGATATGGCTGATATTCGTTTATTATGAAGTTCTTGGACTTTCATAATATGCCTGTCTTGTGGCTTAGCGCCTTAGCCTACATCCCATTTACCTGGGTCAAATGCCACGAAAACACCGTTTGGAATTACTATCTAGGTTGTTAATAAATGAATAATAAAATAAGGCAAAATTGTTACATTTGCATGATAACGGAACTTAATTTTCATGGTAATATCTAATAGCCTGTTGTCTTTAAGTTTCTCTGGGGTTTGTTTGTAATCATTCAATTGTGTAGAGTGGGAATGTTAGTTTAACCAAAATGCCTTCAAATGTCTAAACTCATCAACAGATGAAGATATTTGTTGTCAAGAATTAACCTTCAATTACTCTAACTCATTACTTGGGAAGAACATATTAATAAGAAATTTATTCATGAAGTTTGAAATAGTGCATTGCGGAGAGAATATTGTTAAAAATGAAATTAACATTTACCCTCCTGAATGGACCATTTTACCCTCAGTGGTTTAAATTACAAATTTTAAGTGACAGCCGATGGGGGATAAAACTATCCATCTATGTTTCTTGTATGTTTTAAATGCTTTGCAAAGAGAGATTGATAAACCAAAGTCAACATTGATTATTACAACATTTTTTATTTTGGGGGTGAAAGCATAGAAACAAACAAACAAGTGAAAGTTTAGCCTCTGTGGTTTTGATATTTTTGAAATATTGTATTGTTATGATAAGAAACAAAGAAGGTTGTATTAGTAGAATTGGAGATGTACAAAGGAGGTTACAGGTTATCGACAAGAAACAGGCCCAGTCTAGAAAAGCAAGGGACCTTTACAAAATGTATACCATGTATACTCCACAGAATTCAAAGCTGTCTATACCCAGACATCTTACCAGACAAGAAAAAAAATTACCAAATTTACAATTTTAACACAAAGCTCCCTTTCAATTTAGGTGTACAGAGAAGAAAATATGAAGTATATTGAAATTTTCTTGACGCAAAAGCTCAAAGAGTGGCTAGAAACTGAACTCTATTGCCCAAAATGTTGATGTCCCTCTCACCATAAGCTTAAAACCCTGCTATAAAAAATTATCATGGGCTTTTTGATATCATAAAAAGATTTATCCCTCAAGAGAGCACTGGTATGTTAGTTTGTGTTCATGATTGAGTTGACGTGGTGCCTCTACCTTGCTTAGTGATTGCAGTGTTTGAGAACAGTTATGTAACTACAAATGGATGACTTTTAAGAATTTATTTGCAAAGAAGCTTCCACCTTAATGATTGTATGCTGGTAAATCCTGTCATGGAAGGTGTGGGATGGGACAGGTTTTCAAGTAAATGCTAGTTTGTTTTTCATGTTAGATAGTGTATCTGCTTATCAATAATATGAAAATTAATAGAGGGAGAGAGTATAAATCTTGTAGTTGTCCAAAGAATCTTATCAGGTATGGTTTTTGCACCCTATGTTATGCTGTTAGGTTTTTTTTTTTTTTTTTTATTAACTTTTTTCAACTTTGGTTTTTCAATTGAGACTGTGAGGAGTAAGGTCATATTAAGATTTCAATTTAAAACTTGGTTGTTTTGTCTTTTTGTTTTTTTTTTTTCTTATTGGAGCCCCTATACGTCACTTAGCTTTCTTGGATAACTTTAATGCTTAGATACTCATGTTTTTGCTGAAGTTTATTGCTCTATGGTTATACTTTTAATATATATTTTTTTCTCTATGTATTTGTGCATGAAATTGTTGTCAATTAATATATTTTAATGCCATAATATGAATTTCTGAGTTATCAAAAAAGAATAATTGTTAAGCACGTGTTCTCATACATTTATTTGTTCGGCTGGTTCTTACTTTCAGACTTTTACGTTTATAAATTACTGCAGATGGTTAGAATGTTGGATATATTGGCCGTGTATATGTCTTATAGAGCTTTTCAGTTTCAAAGACTCGATGGTAGTACAAAGGCCGAGTTGCGTCAACAAGCTATGGATCATTTTAATGCACCGGGTAGTGATGATTTCTGCTTCTTGCTCTCAACTCGGGCTGGTGGCCTTGGCATCAATCTTGCGACAGCTGACACGGTTATAATATTTGATTCTGACTGGAATCCCCAAAATGATTTGCAGGTTTTTTTTCGTGTTCTTTTTTTATTTCTTATATTTCAAGGATTAGAACTTGTTTCTCCGTCTTTCATCATTTTTTTACTGCATTTTAGTTGCATGTTATAAAGAACATGCCATTTCTCATTATACATACTTGATTCTATTTTGTTTCAGGCTATGAGTAGAGCTCACAGAATTGGGCAGCAAGAGGTTGTCAACATCTATAGATTTGTTACAAGCAAAAGTGTTGAAGAGGATATCCTGGAACGTGCTAAGAAAAAGATGGTATGATACATACATTGGGAAGTTTGTTCAGTATTGTTTCATTATTTTTATCTAAAGGACACATAGTCATACATTTGCGTCTCTGTTTATATTTCTGTGTCTGTATTGAGACCTACATTCTGCTGTATCAGTTTCATTATTGGTGCCAATTGTTTAACATTTTCTATTTTGTTAAATTTGTTCTTAATAGGTTCTTGATCATTTGGTGATTCAAAAGTTAAATGCGGAAGGTAGGCTGGAGAAGAAAGAGACAAAGAAAGGGAGTTACTTTGACAAAGTAAGTGCATGTATATGTACCTTTTGCTTAACTATATGTTGCTTAGCCTATGTTTTAGATCCAGTTGTAGTTGGGGTGTCTTTTGCATCATTATTTCTGGGATTGTAGGTCTAACTTGTGGCATTTTCACTAATCTGATTGTTGCTTTACTCTTTTGGTTATTTAGCAAAATATAACTTCTAAATGTTTTGTGACTATAGAATGAACTTTCAGCAATTTTGAGATTTGGAGCAGAGGAACTCTTTAAAGAGGACAGAAATGATGAGGAGAGCAAAAAAAGACTTTTAAGTATGGATATTGATGAAATACTTGAAAGAGCGGAGAAAGTTGAGGAGAAGGAAGATGAAGGAGAACCAGGGAACGTATTGTTGAGTGCTTTTAAGGTAAGTTAATGATGTTCTGTGATGGATTTCACTATTCACTCCCTTCCCTTATATAGTTGTCCATCTTTTTAATTTTGTCTTCTCTTCATTTCCAATAACCCTTTTTCTCTCACTCTGATCATATCCAGGTTGCCAATTTCTGTAGTGCTGAAAATGATGGGAGTTTCTGGAGTCGTTGGATAAAACCTGAAGCTGTAGCTCAAGCTGAAGTATGGACCTGCTTTGTTGATTTTCAATATAACGTCAAAAATAACCCTGCTTGCAGGATTGATTATGTACTCGTTTAGAAATTTTATTAAGCTGTAACTGTCTGCTCAAGATTTTTTTTTCTCCCTTTAGGAAGCTTTAGTGCCTCGTGCTGCAAGAAATACTAAAAGCTATGCAGAGGCAAATGAACCTGAGAGAAGTAATAAAAGGAAAAAGAAAGTTTCTGAGCCTCAGGAGCCTCAGGAGAGAGTTCCAAAGCGTCGAAAAGCAGAATTTTCTGTCCCCTCTGTTCCACTTATTGATGGAGCAACTGCTCAAGTGAGAGATTGGTCTTATGGGAATCTGTCTAAAAGAGATGCCCAGCGTTTTTCTCGTGCGGTATGGTTTATGATACTTCAAAGTTGTTCTTTTAGCTTTTTAACTTTTTGACATACCTCATTTAGATTATTCGAAGTGAACTTGTTCGTGTCCTTGTTGTAAGCTACTGCAAAACATTGCTTTCAACAAATTTGTTTATTTTTTCAAAAATGTCAAAGGAGTTATTCGTCTTCATTTTCTTTTTAACTCTTATAAGTTCATTAAGTTGAAGGAATTTTAAATTGGGCGTGTGCCGAAATTTTCAAAACATCTCTTATGTTTGGATGTCTGCTAGTGTTCTCCTTTTTTATTTTGTTAATCTAATACCTTTGGATGGATACGAATATGGCCGGAATGGGCCAAGGGTCCCAAGTTTAACTCTAGTAAGAGTTCGAACCAGTGAGATTACCACTACTAGTATCAATGATCACTAAATGTACCTATTTAAACAATGTATAAAGCTCAGGTTAGGTTCTGACTTCAAATTACTGGTTTGTTTTGATTATTTGACCACTTCAAGCCTGTGGGTTTTTTAAAAATCAGATCTTACTCAAGATGACTCCTCTTAGATACTTCAAATTAATAGCAACAACTGATTCTGTTAGATATCTATGAGTCATTGTGTGAATTCTTTAATAATAAAGATTTAGCGGCGGAGGAACAGAAATTAAACTGAAAAATAAAAACTAATATAAATATATAAAAGAAAAATAACCAGTAATTTAGTTGCAGCTAAAACTTTTTCAGTCTCTTGTAAATACTCCTGCTTCACTTGCTCTTGGTATTTATTAGTAAGTGCCAGCATTTGTGATATCTCCTTCTGATAATTAGTTCACTGCTTCTTTCATTATACCGGATTTATAGAATTGTTTCTGGAAAGGATGGAGTGTGTTTAGCATTTTCTTTTGTGATGACTAAAAGCTGCATTTGTCGTCTCTTTGATTCATTAGATCACTTAGTGAAAATCCTGATTATGTTTTATAAAATTAGGTTATCAAATTTGGAAACCAGAGTCAAATCAGCTTAATAGCTGCAGAAGTTGGTGGTACTGTTGCAACAGCTCCACCTGAAGCACAAGTTGAGCTTTTTGATATTTTAATTGATGGGTGCAGACAAGCAGTTGAAGTAGGAAGTCTGGACCCAAAGGTTGGTTTTGAAAGAGATTTGGCTTAATTTGTATTAATTTTTTCTAATGTTAATTTTCATTTTATTGGGGTGCTCAAAGTTTGTCCTTGTAAAATGATATTGTTACAATAACCTGTAGGGACCTTTGCTGGATTTTTTCGGTGTCCCCGTGAAGGCTAATGATCTACTTATCCGTGTTCAAGAACTTCAACTTCTAGCAAAGTGCATTAGTCGCTTTGATGATCCTATTAAGCATTTCAGAGTGTTGTCATATCTTAAACCTTCAAATTGGTCCAAAGGTTGTGGCTGGAATCGAAGTATGTATATCCCACTCTTATGCAGCTGTTGTGTGCTTTATTTATTCATTTTGATTCTTTTATTATTATAGAGGTGGAAAACAAAGCTAAATGTGTTTGGTGATTTATTGTATTTTACCCTGTGGATATTGTTGTTAGTCGATGATGCAAGATTGCTTCTGGGAATATACTACCATGGATTTGGCAATTGGGAAAAGATAAGGTTAGATGAGAGCCTTGGTCTTACGAAGAAGGTTGCTCCGGTTGAACTTCAGCACCATGAGACCTTTTTACCGCGTGCACCGAATTTGAAGGAGCGTGCTAATGCACTTTTGGAAATGGTAGGCATTCAGTTGTGCTTGCATTGTGAAATGTATGTAGAAGAGTGACTTTTCGTCTGCCCAAATTTGTTTATCCTTTCCTTCAGATTCTTACCCTTTTTGTTTTTTCAGCTATATTATTAATGTTATACTAGTTTGTTGGAATGTTGTTTTATCATTTTACTGTATCCTAGATTACTTCCCACCCTGCCTCTGCCATGTTTCAAGCCATTTAAATATTTGATCTCTGCTTTTTTCCCAACTGTTTTTATTTTGCTCGCTTTTTCCATCCTACTTTTAGGTTATGTATTGCATAATCCAATTCTTTTTGGTCCTCTTAATTTACTTGGTGACACAAACTTGTGGTTTTGGATGAGATAGAGAAGAGGTGGAATGTATAATTAATGATGTGGCTATTAAAAATATATATTCATAATGCTTTTATGGAAAAAAATGTCCATAATTGCCACATTTGCTTGTTTCTTACCTTCTTCAATAAATTTTAGCCCGTGTTGTGTTAAGCTCTATATGTGCCTGAGCAGCATGGTTTCATGCATAATTATGTCATTTTGGAGCTTATTTTCTACTCTTACTAATATATCTTTTTCCAAAGTTCGAAAGATATTCGTTTCAGTTCTATATGTTATTTGCTATTGTATCTTTCAGTGTTTTAACATGTTTAAGCAGATAAATGATGGTACATAGGTTGATGGCTGGTGTGAGTGTTTGCCAACAGGAACTGGGAGTTATATGATATCCCAATTTTTAAAATTGTTTGGCCTTTTACTTCTAACAGAGGGAATTCTGGATGCTACCTGTGTTAATTATAGCATATTCTAGTGAATCTGGTCAGAATTGGGGCAACAATCAATTTATTCAATGCATTTCTTTCATGTCTGTGTTTGCAAGCACATGTGCTTGTCTACTAATGTGTTTGGAGGCATTTATGACAGCTAGTTGTGTAATTCTGATGTTAGGTCATTATGGTTGTTGAATTATGCTAGTGATTTGTACTTGTCATTGATTGCCTATACTGATGGTTAGGGCTGTTTCTCCAGGAACTTGCGGCTGTGGGGGGAAAGAATGCAAATGCTAAAGGGGGACGGAAGGCTTCCAAGAAGGAGAGAGAGAATCTTTTGAACATGCCAATAGCTCACATGAGGGACAAGAAAGGAAAACTCGGTTCTGCCAAGGTCAATTTCCAAACTAGCAAAGCCAAATTTCAGAAACCTCACAGAGTTGAACAACCTTTAATAAAAGAGGAAGGTGAAATGTCGGACAACGAGGAAGTATATGAGCAGTTTAAGGAGGTGAAATGGATGGAATGGTGTGAAGATGTCATGGTTGATGAAATTAAAACCTTGCAGCGTCTCCAGAAATTGCAGGCTACTAGCGACAATCTTCCAAAGGAAAAGGTCGCTTCTGGCTTTCTATCTTCTTTTTTTTTTTGGCTTACATTTGTTTACTAGAATTATATATCCAATTTTCTTCTATTTCTTTTTTTTTTTTTTTCCAGGTGCTTTTGAAAATTCGGAATTACTTGCAGCTTATAGGGCGAAGGATAGACCAAATTGTCTTAGAACATGAAGAGGAACTTTATAAGCAAGACAGTATGTATTTCTTCATCCTGTGTAATTTGTTTATCATTTGACATTATTGACATGCACTGCTTTCTTTATTATCTACTATTTGTGCCTCTCTGTCTACTGGAAGTATATTGGTCAAAATTATTTTTGTTGTGGTCTGTTTTATCTTATAGAATTCATTCTTTTGGGTAATATATATATATATATATATATATATTTCATATTGAAGTTTCAAATAAGATCCATGCAGGGATGACAGTGCGATTATGGAACTATGTCTCCACTTTCTCAAATCTTTCTGGGGAGAAACTGCATCAGATTTATTCCAAACTCAAACAGGAGAAGGAAGAGGAAGCAGGGGTTGGACCTTCCCACATCACTGGCTCTGCTTCCGGTCCTATAGACAGTGGCGATCTCAATCATTTTTCAACATTCAATCACCATTTCGAGAGGCAAAAAGGGTATAAAAATGTTACTGGCTATCAAATGACAGAACCATCTCACAAGGGCATTGATCCAAAAAAATTTGAAGCATGGAAACGAAGGAGAAGAGCTGAAACAGATACTTATTCCCAAGTTCAGCCTATATTACAAAGACCTATGAGTAATGGCAATCGTGCAGCCGATCCAAATTCATTGGGAATTCTTGGGGCGGCACCTACTGACAACAGACGTTTTGGTAATGAGAGACGCTACCCAGTGCGTCAAACTGGTTTTCCTGCTAGACAGGGTTTCCCATCTGGCATCAAGTAAGCCGTTTTCTGATGTCTGAGTGCAGCTGATTGAAGTCCGACACCAATTGGCTTTCACCTGGTGGCATTTACCATTTAGGCCACTTGAATATTCTCTGGAATTCTTTTTTACCATGGGAATAAAATACATGCAGATTCCGGACTGGTTTTGTACGGCTGGTCTGAAGAGTTGCATCCATCATCATATGGGAATTGCATTTGTGTAGACGGCCAAGGAAGAATGCCAAGGGATCAATTAACTGATCAAGACTCGTGAAGGTTTTACCCATAATATTTTGTTTTTCTTTTCCTCAGAAAATGAGCAGAGTAATTTTTTCTTTTAAAGTATATAGCGAAAAGTAGGAGAAAATGGTAAAAAAAAAAAAAAAAAAGTCAATTCTGTTGGAAATGTTGAGGCACGAGCTAGCCAATCTGTATCTATACACACACACGCACATGTGTATTAAGCAATTCGAGAAAGTGTACATCATCAATTTTGCATAATTTTGTAGGTCTTTTCTTCCCTACCTTATACTTTGTATCGACATTTATCCAACCATTTGTTGATGTATGTATGTATGTATTTATGTATGTATTTTAAACAAAAAATTAGGAAAGATGTACTCTTAAGAAAATTGGATAAAATAATCGAAATGATAGAATAAACATGTAACCCAACCCACAGGCACAAGATGGGGACAAGAAGTTGTCAAGTTCTAAAGAAGTGGGGGATGAAAACAAAATAAAAGAAAGCAACAAAAATGAAAGAGTGATATGGGGTGTGGTGTGGCTCGGCTTCCCACAAAAGAGGGTGTGGTTCACACAACCCATTATCACTTTATCTCTCACTTTGCTTTCTCAACCTCATAATACTTGTCATTTAACTTCCAACCATAATTATATCTTCTTCTTTTTTCTCTATTTCATACCCTTAAACTTTCAAATTTATTTATGGTGCCCTTATTTTTAATACTTCTAATTAAGGTATTCTTAGTTATCAAATTCCCTTTATTTGCATCCTTAACACAAAATGAACGTTTTGGTATATCATTGAAAATTTTTTATTTATTTATTTTAATTTTTAAATTTGATCAGTCTATATACAACAAAATGTTTTTCTTTTCTATCCAAGAATAAGTAAGCACTCACAAAATACAAGAGGGACGTTGCTGCAAACAGTAGATAACTCAGAAATAGCTAAATGTTTCCATGTCATTCAATTTGAATTCTTAGCCGCAGGATTCCAGTTGTTGGTTTCACCCTTATCTGCCACGACTGAGGAATGGTGGGTCCCGTTCTGATTGTTGATTGGCTCTCCCGCGCTATTATAAAAATGAATTCTCTCTTTGGCTTCTTGTTCTATCTATATGCAGACAGCCCGAACCAGTTTCTGCTGACTCTGTACCAAAATTCTCTATTGAAGGTAATCTTCAAACTGTTTTATTCTTAATTATTTTTATTTTGTTTTTGTTTTCTGGGTTTGCTTTTGTTACTTGCTTGCCTATGTATTCGGTGCATACACATGCAGTATGGTCTTCTGATTGCTTTCTGTTTTTGTGATCTTCTGCTGAAATTCTCTCTGTTTTCTGCACTGAGTTTTCCTTTGTTTTCTGTTCTGAATTTTCCTTTGCTTTCATTGTCCACGTTATCGAACATGCTTGATAACATCAGATGATTGTATCACTCAACACAAGACAAGCTCACTAAATTGTGTATATATATATATTGGAAGATAGGCTTGATGGAAAATAAATTTCGAAATCAGTTACTATCGGAAATATAAGAATAAAATTTTATGAAAGTAATTTACTTGGTTGAATTCTTTAAATTTTATTGTACAAAAATACCTGTTTGACTCTTTATTTTTTCTCTTTTTCATAAAATGTGTATAAGAAATTGTACCAAAGTAAGTTTACATAAAATAAGGATGCTTGTGCCTTAAAGAAGTCTGATGAGACTTTGAGATATGGTCTAAGATTGGTTTTGATTATTTATTTTATTTTATCATTTGTTCAGGAATAAAATTTGTTACAGAAAAAGTATTATGGAAATATTGTCTAATTGTAGCTACAATATTTATAAATCACAATAAACTATCCGTGAGGTCTAATTATAGCCTTTTGTGCTTCATATTTTGTGTATAATAGTTAATTTATAAGTATAAGAATGGAATTTAATAGCATTAATTGTAGATTTATGTCAAGAGAATTACTTCTGGTATCGATGAAGGAAACATCTTGCAGAGAAATTTGAAGCAAGGAATATTTTTCCGTTGTTAGTATGTTCAGGTGTACTCATCAAGATACATAATGATTGCTTTTTGTTGATGGAAGTAGTAAGGATAATAACTATATTGCTTCTCTTTTTGCTAGATTTGGTGTAACTTATTTTTCATCCTGTGTAAAAGATAAATGAGTTAGGGAAGTAAAGAAGGGCTACACTGCATTGATTTCTTTATTTCTTTGGAATCTTGTAGCAGAGGTGTTTTGGCGCCGTGAAGCATCAAGGATTTGTCAAACTTTAAGTTATTAGTTGAACTTCAAGTTGGAGAAGATGGATTATATGTATGGACCTGGAAGGAACCACCTCTTTGTTCCGGGACCCGTTAACATCCCTGAACCTGTCATTCGGGCAATGAATAGGAACAATGAGGATTACCGTTCTCCTGCGATTCCGGCGTTGACAAAAACTCTTCTTGAGGATGTCAAGAAAATTTTCAAGACAACTTCTGGAATTCCATTTCTCATCCCAACCACAGGTATAAATTTTTAGCAATACAGTGGTTAATGTTTGTAGTTTTAAATATCATGTACATTCTGTTCAAAGAAATTGCATCCTTGCTTCAAATTTGGATCTTAATGTATCAATTCTGATGTGAGATTAGCTCACTTTAGCAAACAGATTTATGCAAAAAGTACTACATGCATGTGCACGAGTGCCCGTGAATGTGTTATTTGGAAAATCAAATTGTGAATTTACTAATAGAACTTTTCATAATTGTCATCATTTATGTTTTCAATGATATAATCGAACTCCTGTCATCTAAAAGGGAAAGTGAATTAGTAGTTACATATATTTTAGTTAGTCAAAATTTGCCTTTGTTGATGTTGTTATTTTGTTTTAGGAACTGGTGCATGGGAGAGTGCACTTACAAACACACTATCTCCTGGAGATCGAACTGTGTCTTTTCTGATTGGCCAATTCAGTTTGCTTTGGATTGATCAGCAGCAGCGCCTAAACTTCAATGTTGATGTTGTTGAAAGTGACTGGGGTCAAGGTGCTAACCTTGACATATTGGCAGCAAAGCTCGCGGCAGATAGGGCACATACCATTAAGGCCATTTGCATTGTTCATAATGAGACAGCAACTGGAGTTACCAACAACTTGGCTAAAGTGAGAAAAATTCTTGGTAAGTTTATATTATGTTCTCTAGAAATGAGCTAAGATTGTAACGATACATGTCTTCATTTATGTATCCTTATCCTGTGTAAATTTGCTGAACTTTGATCCATACATGTTTGTGAGATCATATCTTAACTAGCTTCTCTTCTTTTAATCATATTTTTTATGTTAGTTTACCTATTTGCGTCAGTTGATGAGATAACTCTGTTTCTTTACCTTTCAATTGTCCATTGAATCTACTTTGGGATTCTTAAAATAATTAATATGTTGTGAATCTATTCTCAGATGACTACCAGCACCCGGCTCTTTTACTTGTTGATGGGGTTTCCTCCATATGTGCTCTTGATTTCCGCATGGATGAATGGGGAGTAGATGTGGCTTTAACTGGCTCACAGAAAGCTCTTTCTCTTCCAACTGGGATGGGTATTGTTTGTGCAAGCCCCAAAGCTCTAGAGGCATCCAAAACTGCAAAATCTGTCAGAGTTTTCTTCGACTGGAATGACTACCTAAAGTTTTACAAAATGGGAACATATTGGCCATATACCCCTTCCATCCAACTGTTGTATGGGCTGAGAGCAGCTTTGGATCTGATTTTCGAGGAAGGACTTGAAAATGTGATTGCGAGGCATAACCGTTTGGGCACAGCGACCAGGTAAGCCGGAGAATTTTGTAGTAGGTATCTCAAAAATAAAAATAGAAATATTTGTTTGACAACTCTTGAGAAATCCATATACTCTCAAATTTTCATGATTTTCTAAAAGGGTCTTAAAATTTGAAATGTAGGCTTGCTGTGGAGGCATGGGGATTGAAGAACTGCACCCAAAAAGAAGAATGGTTCAGTGACACTGTGACTGCTGTGGTTGTTCCTCCATATATTGATAGCTCTGAAATTGTTAGAAGGGCATGGAAGAGATACAATTTAAGCTTAGGTCTTGGTCTCAACAAAGTAGCTGGAAAGGTATTTAGAATCGGGCATCTCGGCAACCTGAATGAGGTAATGTTCATTTTTCAAATTCCGTATGTCAATAACTGGTATACTCCATACGATCACTTCATTAATATTTTTGAGAAATGACGTCAACTGTTCATCTCAATGCCTTCTCGATTTCTCAAAAGATCCTTAACTATCCATTCTTTTCCAGTTAAGCTTCTATGACTTGTTTTATTATGTAATTCAGCTATCTATCATCGTAAAGAAACTTAGAATTATAATCCTTAAGAGTTGCTACTTCAGTTGCCTGAACTTGCTTAATCTGTACATTCTTCATGCATTTTCAGTTGCAATTGTTGGGATGTCTTGCCGGTGTGGAGATGATACTAAAAGACGTGGGATACCCGGTTAAACTGGGAAGCGGAATTGCAGCTGCTTCGGCATACCTACAGAACAATATTCCAATGATCCCTTCCAGGATTTAATTCACCTGATCCATGTAATTTCTTCCTCTTCCATCATTTACTTCAGGACACCATGTAAAAAATGTATAATTTCCTTGTCTTGCTTGCACCATTTTGAGGGTTACCAAATCTCTCCTTTGATACATTGCTTCTTGTATTATCCAGTATTTGAAACTTCTTTAATCCAGTCAAGTAATTTCATTTCTTTTCTTGAAATTCTAAGCATCATTTACGATTGCAATCTGCTATATTTCAATTCATCTTTTGCTTTGTTTACTTGGAAACCATATGCAGGGCAAGACAAAATATTTGTTGTTAAATTGCATCTATCATACCATTGTCCATGCAAACATCATTATGAATGAGATTCGATCCCAAAACTTCTTACACTCTTTCGTAGATCTTATCAATTGAATCAATTACGATTCAAGCATGTATACAAAACTTGTTAGTTCTAAAATGATATCTCAAAAGGAATTCATTGTCATTGAATAACTCTTCTTCACCTTCATCATTTCCCTCACAGCTTCACCAAAAACCTTCTCTTCTCCCTCTCCATCAAAATCACCACCGTCAATTTCCCTCCCGATCACGTCATCGACCGGCCTGATCAAGATAAGTGTTGCTCCCTTCATTGTATACCCTGATGCCGGTAACTCTAACACCGGTAAATACCACATCTTAATGCTCAATTCCGGCACTGGTGTTCTCTCCAATGAAGATTTCGATGGCGCCAAAAAATCCCTGGAATTTCTCACCTCGACAACCTGTTGTTCGTCCATGCAAAGCTTCCCTTGGTTATTACAATCGCTTATCACCACGTTTTGAAGATTTGGATAATCTGACACAATCTGTCTCAACAAATGACGCCTCGCTGATGCAGAAATCAAGCAAGAAATCGTCCATACAATTCGCAGTTTCAGTTGATCATCAGTTAAATACTGCTCCTCGTTTTCTTCTTCTTCTTCTTCTCCTTTGTCAGAATTTTCCCATGCAGGATTTCTTTTACGAAATGACGTAGCACCAAGTATAATGCAACTCTTCAGCTCTCTTCCGAACTCTGCTTTCCACTTGATCAAACAATCTACACCGTCTGGTACAATCCCACTTCCACACAGCGGAAGCTGTAACTGCACGTGCACGGATTTGACTTCTCTGAAATTCTTCAAAATGTTCATCAAAGGAGGATACAAGCTACTGCTGCTTGAATCTTTGCTCGCACCCGACGGCTTCGAACAAATGATACGACGAAATTGTTTCAGTGGTTTCGTTACAAGCTTTCTGAAGCTGAAAATGATTCGTAGAGAGTTCAAAAGCAAGCCATAGCTGGGTTTGGAGGTGGGCTCACGGCGAGGAACGTAGAGGAAAACCGAGTTGATCTGAGGAATGAGAGAAGAGAAGCGTTTGCAGACAGGGAGGCAACGGGTAAGAGATTTGGCCTCTAGTAATTTGTTGAAGATGTCGAGAAGAATTGCGTCGGGTAAGCGGTCAAAATGATCTTGATGTTGTTCTTCTTCTTCTATAAAGAGTTTCTCCATTGATTTTGGTGTAGATTTTTCTGGATGTGAAGTGAAAGGAAATTGAAGAAAGCAAGAAGGATTTAAAGTGAGGAAATTGGACGCGGTTTTGACCATGGGATTAGAATTTGTACGCGCTTTAATAGAAGTTTCCAAGGAAAAGAAGAAAGAAATGTTCTTCCTTGTCGACCTTGACAAGTTCGGATGAGCAAAAGTTTGTGTCTTTTTGTTAATTTCCTATATGGGTAAATTACAATAGAGTCTTTTATGTTTTGTTTTTATTACATTCAGATCATTTAATTTTTAAAAATATGCATTTACCTACTCAATAAAACTCTTAAATTAATTATCTTGTATCGTGTTATATATTTAATAAGTGAGTCATTTTATATCAATCTAAATCTATAAATTCATATTAGTTTAGCAATAAATGTAAAAAATTATCACCCCTAATTGGAAACTTGAATGTTTATTTCAATAAAATCATAAACTTTGATGTAATAAATTAAAACATACTGAAGATTAATGTATATCAATTCGAATCCACAAATTCATATTAGTTTAGCGGTTAATATAAAAAATTATCATCCATAATTTGGAGCTTGAATGTTTATTTCAATAAAATGAGTTATTTTATGTTAATTCAAATTCATAAATTCATATTGATTTAGCAGTTAATGTCAAAAATTATCATCCCAAATTCAGAACTTGAATGTTTATTTCAATAAAGTCATGGAATTTGATCTAATAAATTAAAATATATAGAAGTTTAATGTATGTAATCAATGTCGGCATAATTTATTGGTTAGGCCTAATTCCCGGCCCACCAAAGTGAAAGACAAAACAAAAAACAAAGCATAATCAAGTGTTTTGTCGTAATGGAAACAAGTTGTCAATGTTGTCTTGTTATACAAACTCACACTCATCGACCTTGGTATTCTTTTACACCACACACCTTTTATCATCTACATGATGATTAGCTTCATCCTATTATTGTTTTCTAAAAATAAAAAAATAAATAAAATAAATAAAATTTTGTCAAGACTTATATTTCAAGCAAAAATTCAGTTATTTATACAAATTTTATTCATGAGATAATATTATATTTTTGTTTTATATTTTATATTTTAATAAAATAGAATAATTTTTTAAGGAAATAAAAAAATAATTATATATAATACGCGGTAATAATATAATATTAAATTTTATTTTTAATAAAAAGATTAATGATATATAATTTTGATTACAAGTATCAAATGAATATTAATTTATTATAAATGAAAATTTGAAATTAATAGAAAAAATAATTTACGTGGTAGGTGGAGCCCATTAAAGTACGCGAACACAACGTATCTGTACACTGAATCACACCATAGTGATTCTCATATTTCCACTACATTTACAGAGTATATTCACCAATTGCAGACGAATATGACGACCAGAAGCCAATGATTGAAGATTTCGATGAAGAGAAGAAGAAAGAAGACGATCGAGAAGTGAAAAACAGAGACAGATTCAACATGGTTTTCTCCGAAGACAATCTGAAGGGCATTGTTCTGGCACTGTTGTCAAGTTTGTTTATAGGGTCAAGCTTCATCATCAAGAAAAAAGGCCTCAGAAGAGCTGCTGCTGCTTCTGGTGTCAGAGCTGGTAATTTTTTTTAAAAAATTTTTTGTCTCATTTTTTGGGATTTCCTTATTGGGTTTTTGTTTGTCTCAAACTTGTTCGGCTTTGATTCTTGAACTTTTGTAGGTGTTGGTGGTTTTTCTTATCTCTTGGAGCCTCTATGGTGGGTTGGTATGATCACAAGTAAGTTTTTTTTTGTTGCTTTTAAGTATTATTTTTTCTTAGTCAGTGCTGATTAAAACTTTGTGTTAGTGTCAATTATTATTTTTATAGCAGAATTTGCAAATTTTATGTCATTGACCATTATTGATAACTAGACTAATTCTCCGTCGATCCTATAGGCTGGCAATTGTGAATTTAGTAGTGAATGTAATGCTTCATCTCAGTCTTTTAATTTAGGTCTTCAGTGCATAGATAGTTTTGTTTTGTTTTTGCAATGCTAACTAGAGTATGCTAATTTTGATTTATTATGTAAATTTGGACTTTCCCTGACTGTTTTCAGAATCTCTCTTGTTGTGTGATTTTTGATTTAGTGATTGTCGGAGAGGTTGCAAACTTTGTGGCCTATGCATTTGCGCCTGCTGTTCTCGTTACACCTCTTGGTGCCTTAAGTATTATCGTGAGGTAACAGATCTTAGTTTGCATTCAGTGGTTTAATAATTATCTTGAAGTTACAGCTGCATATATATGATGTCTGTGTGTATGTTTTAATGTTTCGAATTGTGTAGTGCTGTGTTGGCACACTTTATCTTGCATGAGAAGTTACACCAGCTAGGTATTTTGGGATGTGTGATGTGCATAGCAGGTTCTATCATAATTGTCATACATGCACCACAGGAGAGTCCTATAACTTCTGTTCAGGAAATTTGGGTCATGGCAACCCAACCAGGTTTATTCTTACCTTTATATTATTTGTTTCTTATATTTGTGTTACCCTTCATTGATGACTCACTATATTGACTTCTAATTTTTCAGCTTTTCTACTTTACATCGGCTCAGTAATAGTGTTGGTGTTCATTTTGGTCTTTCATTTTGCCCCACAATGTGGAAACACAAATGTCTTAGTCTTCATCGGAATTTGTTCATTAATGGGTTCTCTCTCGGTAAAGATTTGGAACTATTGTTTTATTTTTCAAAGTTTTGATTAAATGTCCTGGTGTTGATGGAGTTCTTTTTGATCGTGAGTGAAAACCATCATCCTATACTTTCATGAAAAATCCTCCAACTACCTCTGCCCCAAAACATTTTATCTTCTTATATTTTCAAACTTACCATTATGATGTTGAAAGTTTTGACTATTATAGTAGACCGGAAATTTGTAAGTTCTTATACTTCTAATTTTGAAGGTAACAAACATTTTGGAATTGAAAAATAGGCTGTTAGAAATTTTGAGGTGGAGGTATTTTGATGGACTCTGAATTTTGAGTTGCTACCCTTCATTGCTTTTGGAGATCAAAATCTTATTTCATACAAAATTATTGGTTTATTGTAAATAGAGATTTGTCTCTAAAGGGGTAACCTAGTTAGTTAGATCTCTTATAGTGGAATAAGAGGTCTATGGATCAATCCTGTTACACCAACCTTGAGTGGATGTAGTTTCACTTGTGTTTGTGCAAAGAGAGAGATGGCATGGGTTGCGTAGTTAAAATAAAACTTTAGTAGAGGTCAAATTTCTTTTGGGTGAATGTTATAACTCTTTTCTCCAAGACTTCGAGTTTTAGGCGGGCAAAAATTGATTAAATCATATGATTGATAAGCAATGAATTTTTATGTTTTCCTTCTCTCCTTTTGGACAATAAATGTCTTATTATACAGATTAATCTGTTGTTTCTTCATGATTTCCTTTAGTCTGCCTCACCCAGCCCCCCAAATAAATAAATAAAATTATGAATTCTTATTTGCTTTTTGTACGTGTTTGCTATCAATGTCCAGGTGATGAGTGTTAAAGCCCTTGGAACTTCGCTCAAATTAACCTTTGAGGGAAAGAACCAATTACTGTACCCAGAGACATGGTTTTTTATGTTGATTGTGGCTATATGTGTTATCATGCAAATGAATTATCTGAACAAGGTTAGTGATGTGCCATTTGCCATTTTTTTTTCTAAAACTTTCTATTCTTTTATTTTTCGAATTTACCATATTTTGAAATCTTCTAGGTCTAGTTTTAACACGGCTTCAAAGATATAAGATATATCTATTTGGTTTGACATGTGGCATGTCCGAATTTTACATATAATGGATAACAAATTACAATCTGGACTATGTCCAATGTTTTCACACACTGATGTAGTAATTTTTCCTTCATGTGCAAATTTTCCTCTACATATTTGCTCTAAGAAATTCCATTGATGTTACAGGCACTTGACACATTCAACACTGCAGTTGTGTCCCCAATATATTACGTCATGTTCACATCACTCACAATCCTAGCCAGTGTCATAATGTTCAAGGTATTGTTATTGTATACCTCTTTTTTGAGATGTAACTTCATTTTCTCAAGTTAACTTTGTTAACTGGGAGGGAAATATACAAATGAAGCTCTAGATTTAGCAATGATTTCTTGAAGTGGCTGCAAGATGTGAACAAATAGAACCTGCTCAAACATAACATAATATCCGCTATATCACTTGGTCTTTCAAGCGAATTCCTGCTTCCTACTATAATTTCATGCCTCGCAATGACAGCCTAGTCCATGTGGGTTGTGGTGACATTATTAGGTTGACTTAGATTTGATAGGGTTCAAGAAATAGTCCTGCATGCCGTGTTCAGAGCTGGATTTTAGAAAATCTAAATTTAATCCAATTTAACAGCTGAACTTCATGCTCAAGGATTTGGATCGAATCCAGCTTTTTGAGCTGCCTTTAGTTCAATTAGTAAAAGTTGGAAATCCACCCACAGCCATACTCTGTAATGTATGTTACTCAAAACATGTTCCCTTGGCTAGACCTTTTCAGTACATACGAAATTTCCTAATTGTATGATCTATGATGGATTTCTTTTGCTTGCCAGTCCATTTTTGCAACACATGGTCAATGCAATGACATTAGTTATTTGGTGAAATATATCATTTTAGGACTGGGATGGCCAAAGTGGAGCAAGCATCATATCAGAAATATGTGGCTTTGTAGTTGTGCTCTCTGGGACCATTTTGCTGCACACAACCAAAGACTTTGAGAGAAGTTCTTCTTTCAGAGGTGTGTGATATCTGTTCTTACCTCTCCTTGTTATCTCGTTACACATCCATTGCTACATTAAATTAGTTTAGTGGATCTTGAAATATTTACATTAACTGTTCCATCTGAACTGTAGGTGGCTATGCATCTTTGCCCCCTACATTTTCACCTGTATCTCCTACTCTATCGACCCGACTCTGTGGTGGAAATGGCGAATTAATGAAGCATGATCATGATATGCCTTCTGAGGAAAATTGTTTCAGAAGACAAGATATGTACTAGATGTCTAAGTCCAGAGAAGAAACCCTCTAATCTTGTCAAAATACAAGGCGAGGCAAAGTTCAAGTTTCAGAAAGACTTGACAAGGAGATGCCGGAACGATTTTAACACACAGACTTACTGATCAGATACAAACATAATTGACAGGAGATCTTCAAAACTGACATCGGTGATTACCCATTTGTCTCTTCAGCGTCGACAGAATTTTATCAGTGAGAGTTGATGTGTGGAGGTATGAGGTAGAAGCATCCTTTAAGGTGCATTCTTTGTACAGTGTGTGCAATTGCTGGCCTTTTTTTTTGTATTTTTTGTTTTTTTTTTTGTTCAAATTAGTTGATTTGTTTGACTCGTCAAATAAGCTGAGATGGCTGTAAAAATGTTAGTTCAGATGCCT
>JAXCLQ010000005.1:1661801-1676813 GCA_035584115.1 Cedrela odorata | reverse complement strand
ATAAAGTTGACATTATTTATTTTACAATTAATTAAATATAATTTTTAATTTTTAATTTCTACAAAGAATATTCATAGTCATTGAAAAAGCAGGAAAGCCAAGCTACATAGATGTACACGAGTTTGGGCCTCACTTGGGCCATAAGTTCTTGGTTAGGCCCAATATTAGGCCCACAAAAGGAAGAGACAATAGGGAACACCAAAATGACAAGATCTGTCAAATGGACGAAAGGTGAATCAAATGCCGAACACGTGTAATTCATGAAGTGCGTGTAATGGAGACGACTTGTCAATATTGTCTTTTCATACAAACATCACTCGCCATCAATCATCAAACCTTTGTATCATCTACATTACATCATGATCCCTTGTTAGATTCATCGTCTTATTAATATTTTTTTTTCCTAAAATAAATACATAAATAAAATTTTATCAAAATTTATATTTTAGACATAGAAAAAAAAATTACTACTTATACAAATTTTATTCGTAATTTTTTTATATATAAATTAACGTGTCTGAATTTTATTTTTGCTAAATATTATATATATATATATATAATTTTTGGGAATTATATATTACAGTTAAATCTAATTTTACACCTTTATTCGTACCGCTACATGAAATATAAAAAAAAATATCAAATATATCATAATATATTACTTAAATCTTCCGTTATATTATTATTAAAGAACATATGTGAATTAACTATGATGTCTTTAAACATGTGAATAAATATAAAAATACATTTTGACTTAAAAAAATATTATTATAAATACTTTTTTTTCAATTTTTTTTATTTTAATTTTTTTTACAATAAATTTCTCGTAAAAAATTTACTCTTTTCTTTACCTTCAAAAATCTATTACAATAATTTTTTAAAAATATTATTAAATATATAATAAAAATGAATGGTAAGATTGTAAATAAATTTAATATATAATTAAGAATTTGTTTATAATTTGACTAAAGTTAGATTGATATAAATATAGATAATAATATAAATAAATTTAATTTGAAGGGGCTCTATATAATTTGATAAAAGTCAATTATCTAAATGATAATTTCCCTTAATTTGAATACTAAATAGGGTGTAGCCTGCATTTGAGAGAAATAAGAAAGAGAATTCAAAACACTTAAATTCTTTTCTTAACAAAGATATCTTTTTCAACTCATTCTAGTCAATTTTATAAATGCATTCGTAATAGCCAACGCATAATATAAAATTTTTTAGATAGAATAATTTTATCACATTATTATACAATTTTCTTATTATATATTATTAAAATATGAATACACTAATTTTATTATTATTATTATATTTATAAAGTTGACATTATATATTTTACAATCAATTAAATATAATTTTTAATTTCTACAAGAGACTATTCTAAAAAAAAAAAAAAAAGCAGGAAAGCCAAGCTACATAGATGTACATGAGTTTGGGCCTCACTTGGGCTATAAGTTCGTTGGTTAGGCTCAATATGAGGCCCACAAGTGGCCCATAAGAAGTGAGAGACTAGGAAGGATAGTAGGTTGAATTTGGAATAAATATCTCTAAACCTGTATTCAAATTTACAAAAAAAGAATTCAATATTATACTCGTATCAAATTTACAGCGGATCGATATTTTATTACCAAACCCGTTTAAACGGGTGCTTAACACTTGCTAAACTAGCGTAGATATCCGTAAATATTTTGTAGGTTTTTAGTAGAATTTTTAATATTAATTCAAAATAAAATATATTACTGGTATAAAACATATATAATAAAAAATAAATTTACATTATATATATATATATTTTTAAGAGATTTTCTAAATTTTTTTTTATGAAGAATTAAAAAAAATAACCGTTAATCTGTTTTCAATATTAGAATTGAAAGTAATGAGATAACATCTCTCTTGTATATTTAAAAAAATATTGTATATTTTTGAAGAATTTAAAGGAAATAAAGAAACAGTAATAATATTGAATACAAGTAGTAAAAACTTATAAATCTTTAAGAAGAAAAATATTACAATAAGTAATAAAATAAATATGTTAATCTTACATAGAAAACCTCAATAAATATATCAATTTTACGCATTTCTCAAATAAATAAAATAATATTCATACTGAGTATGGTGGTATAATATTTTTTAAAAATATTTAAATTTAATATTAAAACGATGTTATTTTATTATTTTTTTAAAAAATTATAAATATACTCGTGAATATTTATTTGTACCCACCCGTGTTCTTTTTAAATTTGTTATAAATTTTAAATTTGTTTTTTAAATGTTTTAAAAAAAATATTACCATCCTGCGAGAGACAAAAGAGAACACCAAAATGAAAGATCTGTCAAAAGGACGAAAAATAAATCAAAAGCCGAACACGTGTAGTATCACGAACTGTGTGTAATCGAAACAAGTAGTCAATGTTGTCTTTTCGTACAAGCTGCCACACACCATCAATCATCAAACCCTTGTATATCCTCTACATTACATCACGGTCCCTAGTTAGATTCATCGTCTTAATAATATATATTTTTTTCTAAAATAAATACATAAATAAATTTTTTTTTATATAAACTGACGTATCTGAATTTTACTTTTGCTAAATATTTTTTATAATTTTTTTTATTTTTATAAATTATTATTTATTATAATAAAAATATAAGATATGTGATAATTATATATTAAAATTACGTTATAAATAAATTTATATAAAAATTTGTATTTGTATTATTATTCAGAGTATTATATTATTATTATATATCTTATATTTTTATAAAAATATTTTTTTTTTATAAAAATAAAAAAGATTATGTGAGAGATATACTAATAATATAACACAAAATTTTATATTTTAATAAAAAAAAATTAATGATATAGAAATCCGAGTAGAGTATCAAACCAATATTAATATTATATGTGTATTTATTTATTTTATTGATCTTGATGTGATATTTTAAGATGCATGTTTTAATTTTATAGCCCATTAAAATAGCCGTACACTCGATCACATCATAGTCATCCTCTAATTTACTGACAGTATATGCACCAATTGCAGACTGTGACGACCAAAAGCCAATGATTGGAAGATTTCGATGAAGAGAAGAAGAAACAAGACAATCAAGGAGAGAAAAACACACACAGATTAAACATGGTTTTCTCCAAAGACAATCTGAAGGGCATTGTTCTGGCACTGTTGTCAAGTTTGTTTATTGGGTCAAGCTTCATCATCAAGAAAAAAGGCCTCAGAAGGGCTGCTGCTGCTTCTGGTATTAGAGCTGGTAAATTTATTTATTTTTATTTTTCATTTTTTTGTCTCATTTTTTGGATTTCCTTATTGGGTTTTTGGTTATCTCTAATGGGTTTGGCTTCGATTATTGAATTTTTTTAGGTGTTGGTGGTTTTTCTTATCTCTTGGAGCCTCTATGGTGGATTGGCATGATCACAAGTAAGATTTTTTTTTTCCAACTTCTTATTATTATTTTTTCTTAGGCAGTACTGATTAAAACTTTTTGTTATTGTAAATTTTCATCTTTAATTGTTGTATTTGCAAATTTTATGTCATAGTCTCCGTCGATTCTATAGGCTGGCAGTTGTGAACTTGATAGTGAATGTACTGATTCATGTCAGTCTTCGAATTTAGGTCCTTGGTGGATTGAAAGTTTGTTTTGTTTTTGCATTACTAACTAGAGTATGTTAATTTTGATTTATGATATGAATGTGGACTTTCACTGATTGTTTGCAGAATTTCTTTTTTTTGTGTGATTTTTGATTTAGTGATTGTTGGAGAGGTTGCAAATTTTGTGGCCTATGCATTTGCGCCTGCTGTTCTTGTTACACCTCTTGGTGCCTTAAGTATTATTGTGAGGTAACAGATCTTAGTTTGCATTCAGTTGTTTAAGAATTATCTTGAAGCTATAGCTGCATATATATGATGTGGGTGTGTGTGTGTGTTTTAATGTTTTAAATTTGTGTAGTGCTGTGTTGGCGCACTTTATCTTGCACGAGAAGTTACACCAGCTAGGTATTTTGGGATGTGTGATGTGCATAGCAGGTTCTATCATAATTGTCATCCATGCACCACAGGAGAGTCCTATAACTTCTGTTCAGGAAATCTGGAGCATGGCAACCCAACCAGGTTTGTTCTTACCTTTATATTATTTGTTTCTTATATTTGTGTTACCCTTCACTGATGACTAACTATATTATATTCTAATTTTTCAGCTTTTCTACTTTATATCAGCTCAGTAATTGTGTTGGTTTTCATTCTGGTCTTCCATTTTGCCCCACGGTGCGGAAACACAAATGTCTTAGTTTTCATCGGCATTTGTTCATTAATGGGTTCTCTCTCGGTAAAGATTTGGAACTATTGTTTTATTTTTCAAAGTTTTTATTGAATGTTTCAGTGATGATGGAGTTCCTTTGATCATAAGTGAAAACCATCATCCTATACTTTTGTGAAAATGTCCAACTACCTCTTCCCTAAAACATTCTGTCTGTCTTATATTTTCGAAGTGTTGAAAGTTTTTGACTGTTAATAGTTTAGGAAGAATTTAAGAGGTAACAGCATTTGGGATTGAAAAATAGGCAGTTAGAAATAATGAGGCAGAGGTATTTTGATGGATTCTGAATTTTGAGTTGCTAACCTTCTTTGCGTTTGGAGATCAAAATAATACATCATACAAAATTATTTATTTATTGTAAATAAAGATTTGTCCCTAAAAGGGTAACCTAATTGATTAGATCACTTATAGTGGAATAAGAGGTCTATGGATCAATCTTGTTACAACCACCTTGAGGGGATTTAGTTTCATTTGTGTTTGTGTAAAGGGAGGGGTGGCATGGGTTGTGTAGTTAAAAAATGTTAGTAGAGGTCAAATAATTTCTTTTGGGTGAATGTTATAACTCTTTTCTTAGACTTGAAGTTTAGATAGGTAAAAATTGATTAAATCTTATGATTGATAAGAAATGAATTTTTTTGCTTTTCTATCTCTTCTGTTATACAATAAATGACTCACTATACAGATCAATCTGTTGCAGAATAAGCAGGATAGAAATTTCCTTTAGTCTGCCTCCCCTCGCTGCAAACCACCGCCCCCAAACCCCAACTAAAAAAAATTGTGAATTCTTAATTGGATTTTGTATGTTTTTGCTATCAATGTCCAGGTGATGAGTGTTAAAGCTCTTGGAACTTCGCTAAAATTAACCTTTGAGGGAAAGAACCAATTACTGTACCCAGAGACATGGTTTTTTATGTTGGTTGTGGCTGTATGTGTTATCATGCAAATGAATTATCTGAACAAGGTTAGTACTGTGAAGTATTGCCATTTTTGTTTTCCCAAAACTTTCTATATTTAAAATTTTTCCATTGTACTATCTTTTGAAATCTTTTAGGTCTATTTTTAACATGGCTTTGGAAATGAAAGACATATCTATTTTGGTTTAATATGATTTTGACATGTGGTATGTCCGAATTTTACATTACTGGAGAGCATATTACAATCTGGAATGTCCATGTTTTTATAAATTGATGTAGTGGTTTGTCCTTAATGAACAAAGTCATATCAGCATATCTGCTCTAAGAATTCCAATGATTTTACAGGCACTTGACACATTCAACACTGCAGTTGTGTCCCCTATATATTACGTCATGTTTACATCGCT
This sequence comes from Cedrela odorata, assembly GCA_035584115.1. NCBI lineage: Eukaryota > Viridiplantae > Streptophyta > Magnoliopsida > Sapindales > Meliaceae > Cedrela > Cedrela odorata. The sequence continues at coordinate 1,671,154 of JAXCLQ010000005.1, read as the reverse complement.
CACGATCTTGGCCAGTGTCATAATGTTCAAGGTATTGTTATTGTATTTCCTCTTTTTTGAGATGTAACTTCATTTTCTAAAGTTAACTTTGTTAACTGGGAGGGAAATATACAAATGAAGCTCTAGATTTAGCAATGATTTCTTGAAGTGGCTGCAAGACATGGACAAATAGAACCTACTCAAACATAACATAACATCCGCTATAGCTCTTGGTGTTTCAATAGAACTCCTGCTTCTTACTATAATTTCATGCCTCACAATCACTAGCCTAGTCCATGTGGGTTGAGGTGACATTATTAGGTTTGACAGGGTTTATGAAATAGTCCTGTATGCCATGTGCAGAGCTGGATTTTAGACAATCTAAGTATAATCAAATTTAACAGCTGAATTTCATGCTCGAGGGTTTGGAGAACGGTTTGCCCCAAACCAGCTTTTTGAGCTGCCTTTAGTTCAATTAGTAAAAATTGGAAATCCACCCGCAGCCATACTCTGGATGGATATATATTATTCAAAACATGCTCCCTTGGCTTGACCTTGTCAGTCAATATAAAATTTCCCTAGTGTTTGCCCTATGGTGGATTTCGTTTTCTTGCCAATCCGTTTTTTCAACACATGGTTGACATGATGAGATTAATTATTTGGTGAAATATATTATTTTAGGACTGGGATGGCCAAAGCCGAGCAAGTATCATATCAGAAATATGCGGCTTTGTAGTTGTGCTCTCTGCTACCATTTTGCTGCACACAACCAAAGACTTTGAGAGAAGTTCTTCTTTCAGAGGTGTGTGATATTTGTTCTTACCCTCTCCTTGTAATCTCATTGGTCATCCATTGCTACATTAAATTAGTTTAGTGGATCTGTAAATGTTTTCCTCAATTGTTCCATCCGAACTGTAGGTGGCTATGCTTCTTTATCCCCTACATTTTCACCTGTATCCCCTACACTATCAACCCGACTCTGTGGTGGAAATGGCGAATTAACGAAGCATGATCAAGATATGCCTTCTGAGGAAAATTGTTTCAGAAGACAAGAAATGTACTAGATGTCTAGCTCCTGAGAAGAAACCCTCTAATCTTGTCAAAATACGAGGCAGGGCAAAGTTCAAGTTTCAGAAAGTATTGACAAGGAGATGCCGAAACAATTTTAACACATGAGTTGCAGATCAGATCCAAACATAATTGACCGGAGATCTTCAAAAATGAAATCGGTGATAACCCATTTGGCTCTTCAGCATCGACAGAATTTCATCAGTGAGATTTCTCGTGTGGAGGTATGAGGTAGAAGCATCCTTTTAAAGTGCTTTCTTTTGTACAGTGTGTGAGATTGCTGGCTTTTTTCAAATTGGTTGGTTTGTTTGACTCGTCAAGTTGCTGAAGTCTGCTTCTTCAGAAGTATTTGCACTATCTCATCATTGCAAGTCGGATTGAGCGCTGTACAAGAAATAGGATTTATGTTTGATATTTGTTACCAATTTGTTATAGTCATCTAGATTGATTGACTTAGAGCTAATGACCTTGAGAGAATAAATATGTATGCCTTGTTCATTCTGTTTTTGCCCAAATATTCTTAAAGAAAATTTGTTCATGAATAATTTTCAAATCCTTTAGTACCAAATCCTAATGTGGCCATGAAAAGTATGTTTGAAGGACAAACTTCTTGAACGGAGGCAGGGATTTTTAAATTCAGAATTTCTCAAATTCAACAAACCAAATATAGAGAAAATTATTATTGCAATTAAGTATAATCATGCACTGCACTTGTGGGATTGAAAAGCATGATATTTCATGATGTATTCGAAGGGAAAATTGGAATATGAAAGTGAGAGGTAATAGGTTTGGCTAGTATCAAGAATGTCCCAATAAAGAATGCAATCTAGGAAAAGGTTAGCACGTTACCGCACGAGTTTAACACAAAAAATAAAAAATAATAATACGACACGAAAAATATGTTTAAATTAATATTATGACAAAAAAGCTCTGTTCATTTTTAAATCATCAAACAAATCATAAAGCAAATAAATATGGTTTAACTTATTATTTACGAATTTTTCTTTGAAGAATTGTATAAAAAATTAATTAACATATCATAATCTTAATTTACAATTACACCTCTATTTGTGTAATATTGAAACCTCTACTTACAATAATAATATTGTGATAAGTTTATAGTTTTCATGTTATAAATTAAGGATATCATTACAAGTAATATTAACAATATAACACAATATCATAACTATTCTCGATATTTCAGTTCTATTAAATTCATAATATTACAAATTTAACAAAGAGAAAATTCACAGTTTTATTGCATTACTATAAAACTTTACAACATTATTTAGTGAGTAATCTTTGTATAGCTATATATGTGTGCGCGCGCGCATATGAACGGAAGAGGAGATGTTATTGAAATAACATATGGATTAGCAAATCCAAAGGCAAAGGCAACCGGGGGGTTCACATCGGCCGCTTCCAAGTCCATGTTTTTTAACACAAAAGGAATTGCATGCATCATCTCTGCAATTTGGAAATGAATACCCTAATGCACAAAGCCTTCCTGTATACTCTCCCTTCACTTGTTCAATATTTCCTGCAATTTTATCCACCATGATTATATTTATAAATAATTAACAAAGAAAATAATGGTTGAAATATTTACCTGAAGAAATAAGAACAAGTAAAAAGATGACGAGAAAATGTTGAGTCGTCTTCATGGCTTCTTGTATTGAGTTAGCGAAATAATGATGTATTATCATGTGGGGAAGGAAGAAATATATAATTATATTGCCATGGAGTTTATGCATGCAAGTACTTAATTAAGCATGTATGTACTGGATTAACCCAAATTAGCAATAACTAAATCAAGTATACTGTATGCGTGCTGGATTAATCCTTTATGCAAATTAGTTATAACTATATCAAAGATATTATGATGAATGCATTGCATGGACTTGGCATTAAATAAATTAATTTAAATTATTTGAATGATAATAATATATATTATATTAATTTTAATACATGTAAAATTATAATTTTGCCCTCAAAGTTATCAATTAATCCCAAAGAGTCAAGGTTTAGATGCGAATTTCCTCCTATTTTTTTAAACTTTGTTTTAATTAGATTTTGACACGATCAAAATTTAATGGTTAAAATTATAAATTTTAATGAATTAATATTTTTATTTTTATTGTTATTCATATAAGAAAATATAAAAATTAATTAATAACTTTATTACATTCTAACTCTCCATTACAAATTATGGCATTTGCCATGGGTAGAAAATATCATGAGAGAGTAGTGGTGATTATCTGTTCAAAATTGACAATTCTGAGCTAGTTTGGTCCTAGTCGATAAGCCGAAAATGATGGAATCGGCTTGAACTAGAAACTATGACAAGTCAATTCAACTTTATTCCACGATTCTCGACGATTCTGGGCTAGTTTAGTCCTGGTCAAGAAGTCGAAAAAGAATGGAATCGGCCTAAACCAGAAACTATGACAAGTTGATTCGACTCTATTCCACAGTTCGAAGTTAATTGAACCGGACATAAATTGATGATGGAACTGTTAACTGATTAGGTTAGTCCGGTTCTGATTTTTTAAACACTTCGATTTTAGGCCAGTTTTAATTTCGATTCCAGGTCAGTTCATGAAACAGTTCATCATACAATTCAATTTCACTTCATGGAACGAGTTTGTCAGGTTTATTTTTTTTTTAATTTTGTTAAAATTAAACAAAATATTTTATAAATTATAAAAAATTATAAAAAACTACTTCCGATAGTGTTAATTTTTATTAATTAATTAAAAAAATACAATGAGGGAGACATTTCAATCTGAAGCTCATAATTTTTTTTTTTTACATTTAATCATACTTTACAATAATAAATAAAGAAAAATAAAACAAGTTAATTAACTAACAACAATAATTAATTAATAACTAACAAATTTTAATTTAAAATAATAACTAACAATAATGATAAACAAGTAAATAACTAACAAAATTTAAAATAACTAATAAAATTTAGCAATTAACAACTAAAATTTTACAATTAATTAAATACTAACTATAATTTTTATATTGATAATAGAATTAAATTAATAACCTCAATAATTTTAAAATTGTTAACTAAACTAAATATTAATAAAAATAAATAAATTATTTTTTAACTAAAATTTTAACAATAAATAATAATAAAAAATTTGAAATTATTAATTAAACCAATTTTTTTAAGTATGACCCGGCGGGTTGAACCGGGCCGAACCGCCGGTTCAACCTGACGGGTCATGCTTAAACGGGCACGAAGTATTTCGGGTATGTTACGAACCGGGCACCTGGTTCTAAATTAATAGGACGTCGCTATAGCCCCCTGCATCAGGTGTAGTCATTCTCACTTGCTGCTTTTAGCTTAGCTCTCATGGCGGTGGTATGAGAATTCTGCTCTTCCTCTTTTAATTGCAATTTGAAACCTGAAACAGTGCTCTATGGCCTACTCTTCTGGAATTAGTTTATCATGGCTTCTGAATTGATTCGAACCGTATCACACGAAGCTGAAAATCAATATGAGCTATTGCTGAGGCAAGCCTTTGAGGCTCTTGAACCACAGCTAAGACCGCCTTTTCCTTTAACAATACCGAATTCACAAGAATACTCACAGCTTAATAGAGCTATTCTTTATGTAGTTTTATGTGAACCCCATTTCGCCAAATTTCATATTAAACATTTACATGCTATAGTAACTGATGGGTATGCTTTATTTGTGAGTTTGCTTGTAAAATGTGAAGCTAATGTGAAGCTTGCACTGTTTTATGATTGGCTTTTCTTTGATGGAAGTGTGGACAATATCATGAATATTGAGCCTGCAATGTTGCTGATGGTATGCTCAATACCAAGATACATTGATGTGACTCGTACTCTTCTTGATTTTTTGTTCCTTCTTGTGGATAACTATGATGTGGACCGAAATGATATTATAATTAGAGGAATAAAATTAGCTTTTGGCATGCTTGCCCTGAAAGGAGTGGTTCACTCACTGGATGTATTGGCCTCATGTAAAGCATTTCCTCCTTTTCTGCAAGAGAGGTTACAGAGGCTTCAGTTCGGTTTAAAAGTTGGAGTTCCTAATGAGTCGCAGCCAGCACATCTTTCTCATAACTCAGTGCCACCCTTCAGTTTACCTACTCCAACACCATCCCCAGAGAGGCAACCTACAAGAACTGGGGAAGATGGATTGGGAACTAGATATGCTGATGCTCCTATTCTAGTTTCTGATGGCTTAGTTACTCCTCGCGGTTCATCGCGTATTACTGATGAAACTATTGAGAAATTGGTTCAAAGAGAAACTATTAGAAATTCAAATACAACGAGCCTTGAAACTTTGGATGAAGTACTTCTGTCATTTGTAAACCTAGAGAGCCAAAATCCAGCAACTGCATCCATTTGTCCTGAAGTTTTATCTTCTAAAATGACAATGGAATTTGAATCATATGGCTGCAAACTTTTTGCTCCTCTTAAGATTCTTCCAGACGCTTGTAACCATGATGATGAAATTGGGTCTGCAACAGCCTTAATTATTCGTGCCTTTGTATGTTCACAGCACGAGAGGATGCAAATATTGCTGTTAAACTGGTCAAAGAATGGTTTTCCAGTTGGAGCACGCTTATTATCTTATGCATCAAGACTAGCTTATGAGGCATGTATGGTGATAAATGTGATGGTCGACAACAATATTGGTGAAATAAATGAATCGGGGATGCAATTATTGATCTTTCATGTTGATGGGTATTTTTCTTTTCTTAATGGAAGAACGGAAGATTCCTCTAAATCCATTGCGTCTACTTCTAAAATTGATAAGGAGTTTGTTATTAAGTTAGTGGATAACGCTTTTGCTGCTTACAGGTGTTTCCTATTGCAATCGAGAGCTATCTTACACAAAGAAGATGATACATCTCTGTCCAAGCTCCTCCTTTCTGACTTGATATCCTGTTCAGAATGGGAAAAGAAAGGATTAAAATTTTTATTTGGCAGCATCTTTTGTCATCTTGCTGATTTGTCCAGTAGTGAGGAAAGCATTATCAAGTTAGTTGTTAATCGGTTGGATCATGCTGATCTTGTTGATAGGCAGCTTGAAATTGCCATGAAGAAATACTCTTTATATGGGGAGAACACAGAATCCATTTTCCATTTAATTAAGAAGTCCCTCTATTGGGACTGTCTGGAACAACATAATTTTTGGAGCTTAATTAGATCAGAACTTGCAGTTTCCAAGGTTCAGGTGGAAAAGATCATTTTGGAATTTTTCTGCTCTAGTGAATTAGATGCAAATGCTAATGCCATTGCAGTTGGAGGCCTTTTGGCATTATGTAGTTGTTATTCCCCCACACCAGAGATTGTTGGGGCAATCATGCTGTTACCTAATAATGTGTTCCAGGACTTTGCTGCCGCAGCTCTAGCCACATGGGCTGTGTCTGATTCCTCAATGCTATTCGACAGCTTGCTAAATTTTTAGAGAAGTTTGACAGCAAGAATGTGGATCTCATTTTGTCCAATTCGGCTGAAAGTATGATAAATCATTCAGCCATTTTATGGTTGTTGAATCATAACATATGTTTGCATTTCGTTTCATGAATTAGATACTGTTTAAAGAAATTAAGAAGAGAAAAAAAAAAAAAAAGAAACTGATTGAGGAGCTTCGTTCTTCCAAAGTTAATTAGAGTTAAAATATAAATGGTTTCTAATTTTTCATATAAAAAATACAACTTTCTGATCTGTGATAGACCAGATTCCATCTGATTGAAATTTACAGTCAGCTTCTTGTTTGAGCCTTATGGATAGTACAGATCAAAAGTGCTTCTAGTATATGGACCACTGGATGAAGTTTCTAATTATCTGTTGGTACAAGTTGGTATGCTGAGGTTTCATTGGTTGGCCTTACTAAAAGTATGTGTTATTCATTAGAACAAAGTCTGTTAAAACTGGTGATTTTTTTGAAGTATTCAGAGATTGATCTAAATTTGATATCTGTCACATAAGTTACATCCAATGCTTTTATGTGTTTATGTCAATATTAAAATCCGGTCAGGAATAATTGGGACTAAAAGGTTTCTTCTCTGGTTATCCTCCATAACTCCATGCGCAAGAGAGTGAGATCTTTGCTTGATTTATAATGGTTGAACATATATGTAGGTGCATTGCCTGCATTGAGCTTTAAAATGCTTTTAAGTTTTTGATATTCATGTGGCTACATATATGATCTCCATTTCTGAATCCTTATTTCCACCCCCAGATGATGCTATCTTAATAAATGTTGCATTACTCAGCAGGGAACAGAATATTATGATGGAAAAGCTAAGAGATATGTCAATTTTCCAAACACTGATGTCTTGCAAATCATGGGTCATGCTGGCCGCCCACAATATGATCAGCATGGGAAAGCGGTTATTCTTTTTCATGAACCAAAAAAGAGCTTCTACAAGAAGGTCAAGCTAGAAGTTGTGTCTATTAACAGCCTTCTATTGTTTAAGCTGGAATTAACATGGTGTTTATGTTTGCAGTTTTTATATGAACCATTTATGGTTGAAAGTAGTCTGAGGGATCTATTGCATGATCATTTCAATGCAGAGATAGTTTCTGGAACTATTTGCCATAAGGAAGATGCAGTGCATTATCTTACATGGACTTGCTTATTCCGTAGATTGGTATGTTTTCAGTTATTCTCACAAGAGTTGAATTTGCTTGGTCTTATTTCATGTGTTATCTGTTTGTCTAAAATCCTGTAATATATTGAACTTATCTGTTTAATTAAAGCATTGAAGTCTGTCATTGAGTAGAGAATCAGTTTATTTATTTGCATAGTTTGATATTTTTCTGAATGCATTTTTTTAAACTACTTGTATGAAAAATCAAAAGAAACAGGATTTACAAGATGGTGAGCAAGCTGTCCACAGAACAAGGACAAGCTGCCTCAAAAATCCCAATGGGATACAAAAAGAGACTTCACAAGAGATGAAAGTCCAAACTCAAAAATAATAAATATGAAAATCTATCTGTTTTTATTCACCTGCACTTAACGAGGATTTATGCATATGCAGTGTGTGTCATCTTGTTGACATTGTGTAAAGCAGTTTCTCCTTTTCAGAAAGAGAGGCTAGGGAGGTTTACGGGGTTCTGAGAAGTCACAGGCAGCACATCTTTCTAGTCATGTTGTGCCGGCAACACCGTCCACAGAAGGCAACTTTTTGGATCATTTTAATGCACAGGGGATGAGTTGCTCCGATGTTTTGAGTTACTTGTCTGTTAGTATACGAAGGCAGAAAGCAGAGCAATGGAATTTTTTGGTCTCTCTCTCTCTCTCTCGTCTTCTGGTAAGCTCCCTAGTTGGCTATTCAGTAGGTAAATGATCTGAAGTTAGTTTATTTACCGATTTTCCGTTGTGACACATATATTGCAGTTTCTTTAACGGTTTACCTATCTTACATTTTGTACTCTTTTGTTTAATATCAATTGTATATTCAGCTCGAGTATATTTGTTTTGGCTTTATATGACACCTTTTTTTAAGAGAAAAAAAAAGACTAAAACTGACTTCAGCTGAATCAATTTGATCTTTCTTTTTATATACATGGTAAACTGTTCAAATGAGTGTGTTTGAGGTTCATGTTGATCTGCTCAAGAACCTGAGCATCAAATATCATATTCATCCCCTTTTCTACATAGAGGAGACTGAGTATTAGTTTCTGCATAGTTAACTGACTTTGAAACTCAAATTTTACTCGCATGTGGTTGGACTAGTTTGTGCATCACTTTAAAATTGAATGAATCAGTGATCTATATATTATGTTTCTCTTTTCATGCAGCATATAGAGGTTTCAGATTTAATTTGGTCCACGGACATCTTGATGCTGATGTTATTTGCTTAAAATATTTCCCGGTGCTGATATGGCTTAGCAAGCTTGCCTGAATTTTGGTCAGTGCTTTAAAGCTTTAGTTCCCGACTCTTGTTGGTGTTAAGGTTGCTGGAGTACTTCACAGTTGTTTAACCAGTGGAAGCAGAGCTCTTCTTTAGCTCGTTCATCTTAATTAGTTAAGATAATTGTATGTTTATATAATTTTTTTTTTCAGAAATTAAAATAAGAAATTTCACAAAATTTGAGCAGTTCAATACAAAATAAAAAAAAAAAATAAAACATGTTTGTGGGATATTGCTTTGTTATATTCTCTTTATCTTTAACTGGAAATCCACCTCTCATCTTAAGAAGTGAAGAGAATGTGTAGGGCGGGTTCATCATCTTCTCTGCAGTTGCACCTCCATCAACGGCTATAATTTCAAACTCATGCATCAAAACTGCAGCAATCAACT
>JAXCLQ010000005.1:1642553-1661701 GCA_035584115.1 Cedrela odorata | reverse complement strand
AACAAGAAGATATGTAAAGGATTAACCCTTTATGCAAAATTAGTTATTGTGAGAGATGAATGGACTTTTACATTGAATAAATTAATTTGAATAATAATAATAATAATAATAATAATATTGTATCAATTGTTTTATATTTTTTAATATCTACAGAAACAATAATAATTTAGAGTTGGCTAGCTAACTGCTGGACTCCATGGCCCAAGGGATAAGGCGCTGGTCTACGGAACCAGAGATTCTGGGTTCGATCCCCAGTGCAGTCGTTATATTATTTTGGTTTCTGGTTCGGTCATCAAATAATACGGCGCCGCTCTGATCCCTATTCGCAAAGTGTTCAATAAATATATATATATATATATATATTTTTTTGTTTCTGGTGGTCATCATATGAATTCGACGTCGCTCTCGTTTTTCTCTGTTTCATGTTTTGTCATTTTCACTTGCTGTCTTGAGCTAGGCTCTCATGGCGACGACAAGTTATGAGAATTCTCCTCTTCAATTGCAACTTGAAATCCTACTCCGCGCTATCTGGCCTAATCTCCTGGTATAAAATTAATATAAGTTTCGGTTTACTTACCTATATTATTTGATCATGGCTTCTAAATTGATTCGAACCGTGTCACACGAAGCTGAAAATCAATATGAACTCTCTCTTAGGCAAGCTTTTGAAGCTCTTGAACCACAGCTAAGACCGCCTTTTCCTTTAACAATCCCGAATTCACAAGAATACTCGCAGCTTAATAGAGCTATTCTTTATGGGGTTTTGTGTGAATCCCATTTCGCCAAAATTCATACTAAACATTTACATGCTATAGTAACTGATGGGTATGCTTTATTTGTGAGTTTTCTTATTAAAATTGTCAATGAATTGTATGTGAAACTTGTTGATTCGGCGAAGAATCAGTTGATTTGGGTTACTACGGTGATGATTGATGTTTCGGCTGTTGGGTTTGATGGTTTGTTGGTGTGTTTATTGAGGCAAATTGTTGGTGGGGATTTTAGTGATTGGAATGTGTGGTTGGGTTTTGAGTTGGTGAGCTTGTTTTTGGGCAAATGGGATTGTTTATTAGAGGAAGAACCATTGGTTTTGAATAGTGCTTTGTATACTTTTCTTCGTTTATTAGCTGATCATTGTAGGTTATCGAGTAATGCAAAATTAGATATGTTGAAAGGATTGGAGGTCAAGTTTTGTGTCAAAATGTTGAGGGAGCAGTTTCATTTGTGTTTCAAGATAGGTAGGGATCTTATTCGGCTACTACAAGATTTAGTTCATGTACCAGCATTTCGAGCTATATGGAAAGATTTGGTATTGAACCCAAATGAGTTTAAGACCCCAGGTTTTTCGGATGTCTCACAATTGTATCACATGAGGACTTCAAGTCAGTATTTCTTGACAAGAATCACTCCTGAGATGGAAACCCAATTGCGGTTTTTACTTACGTATGTGAAATTGGGTAGCCAGAAGCGTTATCAGGAATGGTTTGCTAAGAAATTTCTTTTTGGGGCGGAGAGAGAGACTCTTATAGTCGACATTGTACGGTTTATATGTTGTGGACATCACCCATCTAATGAAATTATTCAATCTGATGTCATTCCTAGATGGGCTGTTATAGGTTGGCTTCTTAAGTGCTGTCGGAAGAATTATGTTGAAGCCAATGTGAAGCTTGCACTGTTTTATGATTGGCTTTTCTTTGATGAAAGTGTGGACAATATCATGAATATTGAGCCTGCTATGTTGCTGATGGTATGCTCAATACCAAAATATATTGACGTGACTCGTACTCTTCTTGATTTTTTGTTCCTTCTGGTGGATAACTATGATATGGACCGAAATGATATCATAACTAGAGGAGTAAAATTAGCTTTTGGTACGCTTGTCCAGAAAGGAGTGGTTCACTCACTTGATGTCTTGGCCTCATGTAAAACACTTCCTCCTTTTCTGCTAGAGAGGCTACAGAGGCTTCAGTTAGGCTTAAAAGTTGGAGTGCCTAACGAGTTGCAGCCAGCACATCTTTCTCATAACTTGGTGCCACCCTTCAGTTTGCCAACTCCAACTCCATTCCTAGAGAGGCAACCTACAAGTAGGGAAGATGGATTGGGAATTAGATGTGCTGATGCTCCTGTTCCAATTTCTGATGACTTAGTTACTCCTTGCAGTTCACCACGTATTACTGGTGAAACTATTGAGAAATTGGCTCAAAATCTTGGAGAAACTATTAGAAATTCAAATAAAATGGGCCTTGAAACTTTGGATGAAGTACTTCTGTCATTTGTAAAACTTGAGAGCCGAAATCCAGGAAGTGCATTCATATGCCCAGAAGTTTTATCTTCTAAAATAATAATGGAATTTGAATCAAATGGCTGCATACTTTTTGGTCCTCTTAAGAATTTCCAGGATGCTCCTGACCATGATGATGAAATTGGGTCTGCAACAGCCTTAATTCTTCGCGCCTTTATATGTTCGCAGCATGAGAGGATGCAAAAAATGCTCTTAAACTGGTCAAAGAATGGTTTTCCAGTCGGAGCACGCTTATTATCTTATGCATCAAGACTAGCTTATGAGGCATGTATGGTGATAAATGTGATGGTTGACAACAATATTGGTGAAATAAATGATTCAGGGATGCAATTATTGACCTTTCATGTTGATGGGTATTTTTCTTTTCTTAATGGAAGAAAGGAAAGTTCCTCTAAATCCATTGCGTCTACTTCTAAAATTGATAAGGAGTTTGTTATTAAGTTAGTAGATAATGCTTTTACTGCTTACAAGTGTTTCCTTATGCATATGAGAGCTATCTTCCACCAAGATACACCTCTGTCCAAGCTCCTCCTTTCTGATGTGATATCTTGTTCAGAATGGGAAAAGAAAAGATTAAAATTCTTATTTGGCAGCATCTTTTGTCATCTTGCTGATTTGTTGAGTAGTGAGGAAAACATCATCAAGTTAGTTGTTAATAGGTTGGATCATGCCGATCTTGTTGACATGCAGCTTGAAATTGCCATGAAGAAATACTCTTTATTTGGGGAGAACACAGAAACCATTTTCCATTTAATTAAGAAGTCCCTCTATTGGGACTGTCTGGAACAACATAAGTTTTGGGGCTTGATTAGGTCAGAACTTGCAGTTTCCAAGGTTCAGGTGGAAAAGATCATTTTGGAATTTTTCTGCTCACGCGAATTAGATGCAAATGCTGATGCCATTGCGGTCGGAGGCCTTTTGGCATTATGTAGTTCTTGTGCCCCCACACCAGAGCTTGTTGGGGCAATCATGCTGTTACCTAATAATGTGTTCCAGGACTTTGCTGCTGCAGCTCTAGCCACATGGGCTGTATCTAATGCCTCGATGCTATTTGATAGCTTGGCTAAATTTTTAGAGAAGTTTGACAGCAAGGATGGAGATCTCATTTTCTCCAATTCGGCTGGAAGTATGATAAATCATTCAGCCATTTTATGGTTGTTGAATCATGTTAAGGCACAGGGGATGAGTAGCTCCTATATTTTGAGTTGCTTGTCAGGAAGTATGCAAAACTAAGAAATGGTGCAATTTTCCTGATGGAATTTTCTCATGTCTGTCTTCTTTTTGTAAGCTACGTATCAGCTGTCCATGTGGTAATTCATCTAAGCTTCGTCCCTTTTAACAATTTTTTGTCGGGACATGTGTTTGCATTTCTTTTCGTGAATTGGATACTGTTTAAAAAAAAAAGAAAAAAGAAAAACTGATCAAGGAGCTCAGTTTTTTCATAGTTAGTTGTAGTTCTGATATAAATGGTTTCTAATTCTTTATAAGAATATACATATTTCTGATTTGTGAGACTAGATTCCATCTGACTGAAATGTAGAGTCAGCTTTTTCTTTGAGCCTTGGGGACAATACTTTGATGGAAAAGTGCTTTTCCATCGGTGTGATTCAGAGAAATGTTATAGGTGCTCAACATTCTTTGATAAAACCCTTGTAAAACTGGTATATGGACCACTAGATGAATTTTTCAGTTATCCATTGGTACAAGTAGGTATGCTGAGGTTTCATTGCTTGGCCTTGCTAAAAGTATGTATTCTTTATTAGAACTGAGTCTCTATTGAGCTCATGTGATTTGTTTCAAATATTCAGATACTGATCTAAATTTTGATAACGGCGACATATGTTAAATCTAATGCTTTTATGTATTTATATCAATATTAAATTTTGTTCGGGAATAATTATTATTTTGACCTTTCTTTTTATATTTATTTTAAGTGATCCGAAGGATTGTGTTTTTATAAGCATTATGTGTGACATTTTGACTGCTGAAAACTATTTGTTCAAAATTTTCTGGGAATCATTAGTATTTCTTAAATACCTGTGAAAGGGAAATTAAGTAGAAAAAAAGTTAATGCTAATCTGTTTGAGTGTATAGTTAAAATGCTAATTTCTTGTTTTTATTCTTTCAGCTGCATTTTTTTGGCCTTGTTATGTGGGTCACTTAGAATTGACTGTCCTAGAGATCGAAATATAGGTTTCATTGTATTTATGTAAATACTCAGCATATTCTCAGATTTTTCCGTAAGTATTTTCCTTGTTTGCTTTTACAGTGAATTTTATTTTTATCCGGTTGAGACAATTAGTTGCAACTTGCAAGTCACTTGTATGAGATAGCCAAGCAGCTTGTGCTGAAGACTTTACTGGTCTATAACTGACATCCTGGTGTACTCCATGAATGGTGCAATGGTGTGGTGATTAAGATGCATGCTGAAGAACTTTATAATTATTAGGTTAATGTTATTGTTACTACTTTCAGTTGAGACAGTTTGGATATCCTCAGCTCATGACACCATAATTGGTTGATTTAAATTTATTGATGAATAAGTGTTTTTTGAATGCTTAAAGAAATTAACAATGTTAGATTCATTATTCCAATGTTTGTAATTTGTTTAGAGAGAGATGTAATTGACAGTGCCCATGGAACAGCAGGTACTGGATAATGCTTGTTTCTTGCAGTTATCAATGCTAAAATTAGGATAGTGTATTCTAAAAGCAGTGGTGCTATTGTTTATTATAGCCAAAATTTGATGTATCTTTGCTATCTACTCTTCCCAGTCCAGTCTTTTGACAATTCAGAAACTGATGATGTCTTTTTTTTTTTTTCTTCTTTGATGTGTGTATACAAGGGAAACAGAATGATATTCAATTTTTTTCTATCTTCTAGTTTCAGTTCTATATAATCCATTCAAAGTCCTTACACCCTCTTAACATTAAGTTTGCATTTTACAGGTTTGGGAATTACCATCTTTTGTGATTTATCATTGACTTGTTTGTTTCATCTTCCAACACTGTGGCTTTAATAGGCTAGAAATAGTTGTTTTTTTTCTTTGTAGAAGATAACTCAGATCATAATAAATAACATCTAATTATGCATCTTTGTCTTAATCTCAGTTAAATATCTACTGCCTGCTGGTGTGGACTGTATGAGGATACCGCTTAAGATACTAATTGGGCCTTTCAATCAAAAAACTGGGGAACGAAGTCAAATAGGTATTTTCCCTTCATATGAGCTTTTTGAAATCTTGAAATTTCCCGTGACAGAAGTGCAAATGCAGCGATGTCTTACAGAGTATATAACATTTTGGCTGCCTTCAGGTGACACACATGTTTGAAGGGGTTACGGAGAGAATGCTCCAAATGGTTGAATCATGAACTATGCAAGATAAGATGGCTTGTGAGCTAAAATAGATATGAAGGTTAATTGATAGAATGAGCACGCATATATGTCGAAGAGGATGTGGAGAAAATGCTCATTGACTATCTTACCATTGTGCAAGGCAATTTCTCCTTTTCTGAAAGAGAGGCTTGAAAGTTGGAGTTCCTGAGAATTTGCAGGCAGCACATCTTTCTCATCATGTTGTTCCGGCAACGGCATCTGCAGAAAGGCAAATTGTTGGATCATTTTAATGCACTGGGGATGAGTTGGTTCAACATCTTGAATTACTTTTCTGTTAGCATAGGAAGACAGAAAGCCAGAACAATGGATTTGTATGGTTATGGTCTCTCTGTGATCTTCTAGCGAGCTACATATCCGGGCTGTTCAGTTGGTAAATGATATGAAGTTAGTTTTGATAATTGTATCATATTAAAAGCAGCAGCCTGCAATTGTTGGAGATATAAGGAATTAAAATAAGAAATTTTACAAAATTTGAGCAGTTCAATACAAACAAATTTACAAATGAAAAAGCTAAAATGAAACATGTATGTGGGATATCGTCATCTTCTCTTTATCTGAACTGGAAATCCCCCTCTCATCTTAAGAAGTAAAGAAAATGTGTAGGGCGGGTTCATCATCTTCTCTGCAGTTGCACCTCCATCAACGGCTATGATTTCAAACTCATGCATCAAAACTGCAGCAATCAACTTCATCTGCACATAAGCCATATCCTTCCCTAAACACATCCTGGGCCCACCGTGAAACACTGGAAATTTATACGGATCAGACGGCTGAAAAACCCCATCATCATTCAACCATCTCTCTGGCTTAAACTCCCTGCAATCTTGGCCCCACACTTTC
Organism: Cedrela odorata; assembly: GCA_035584115.1. Classification (NCBI taxonomy): domain Eukaryota; kingdom Viridiplantae; phylum Streptophyta; class Magnoliopsida; order Sapindales; family Meliaceae; genus Cedrela; species Cedrela odorata. The sequence goes on along the minus strand of JAXCLQ010000005.1, from coordinate 1,655,166 downwards.
TCCATCCTCCCCATTGCATAAGCTGAATAATCAGCAAACCACCCTTTTCCCACGTGGGTCCCGTCTGGCAAAACATCATCATCCACCGCTAATCTTGAATTGATCGGCACGGGTGGAAACAGCCGCAGTGACTCTGATAGAGCTGCATGCAGATAATTTAACTTCTTGAGCTCGTCATAGCTAAAAATTCTCGGCCTCGGTTCTTCGGTCGACGCGGCCACTGGTGGCGGCGGCAGTGAAGACAATTCTGCGCGTATGGCAGACGCGCATCGTGGGTGGCCGCCGATCAACCAGAAAAACCATGTCAACGCCGTTGATGTCGAATCCTTACCGGCGAGAATGAAGCTTATAACTATATCTCTCAGAAACTTTCTCCTCTGTTCTCGATCCTTGAACTCCATCGTTGAACTCACCGCCATGAATCTTGATAACAAATCTTGACTTTGATCTTCAGTTTTATTCTTTACTATTTCTTGTTCTTTAGATGTTATGATCTCCAAGGCGTATTCATTGATCACTTGTATTGCTTCTTTGAATAGCTTCTCCGGTTCAATATTGAGAAATCTTTTCATCTTCCAAAAAGCTGGAAATGGCGACATGAATCTCGAACAACAAATCTCGATGGCGTCGTTAAACGCTTCGACAAAATAAGAATCCTCCATGGTAGCAGGATCTACACCAAACGCAACGTTACAAACATTATTAAATGTGAAATTTTCCAGCACTTTTTGAAGATCAATCACCATATTGTCATCGCTTGCAATAGCGAGAAACGGTAACAGCCTCTCAGAGATCTCAGATTTCACCACATCCGATATAAAATACTTGAGCGATTTCGTATTAAACTCGTGGCTAGCAATCTTCCGCTGCAGAGTCCAGATACGGCCGTCGGCGTTGAAGATTCCATCGCCGAGGAGTTCATCGAGGACGGCAGTGTAGCGGGAACCTTTGATGTAGTTGGCGAAGTTGGATGAAAGTAAGTACTGAACGTTGGCGGGGTTGGCGGTGCAGATGCCGCGGGAAGTGTTGAGGAAGGAGTTGACTTGGAGAGTGGAAGATGGAGTTTGGGAGAGAAGTTCGGCAACCCAATCGTGGAAGCGGTGGCGGTTTCGGAGGAAACCGGGGAGGTTTCCGATGATTGGATAGGATTCCGGACATGGGTTTTTGGTTGTCGTAGATTTGGAAGTGGAGTTGGAGAAGAAGAAGAAGAGGAAGAAGAAGAGCGAGATGCAGCAGAGGAACAAAGTGAAGAAAGCGGCTGAGTGGTCAAACATCGAGTTCTGGTCAAACATTTGGCTTTGTTTGCTTAGATGTTCTAACTTCTAAGAGATGAAAGAGCGTGGACTGGGGGCTTTGCTTAGATGTTATTTATGAATAAAGGGTGTGCCCAGGCCCATGCCTGGCGAGTCTTATCGTGGGATGGGATATCCTAATCTCGGTCTCGGAAAACGTTACGTCCCAGAACCGAGCTCACTATTCCCTTTTCCAAACAGTCCCTATAATTCATAGAATCTGTTTAAAATTGAAAAGCCAACCGCGCCTTTTTAAATTTCACTCTCCAGTCTCTACCCGCTCTTCTTCAATTTCTCCTCTCCACTCGGCTCGGCTTTGCTTACTCAAACATTTTTCTCACTCTCAATTGAAGAGGTAAGACTCTCAATGTTTTATTTGATGGTATATTCATTTGGGTTTACATTTATGGGTTCATTTAATTGAGTAATCTGTGTAGGCTTGTAGAATTTCCAGTTAGGGTTACAGTAAGAAATTTTGATTTTTTTTTAAATGAGAAAAAGTAGATTCAGCAGCATTCATCCATCTTTTTTCATGGGCATTCATTGATATTATTTATAAGAGGTACCCAGATGTTATTACTTTTTTATCTTTTAATAAACTTGAATAACGATGAACATCAACTATTTATGCTTTATTTATACATAGGAAATGTTTTAACCGTTGGAAAGTAACATTCACTTTTGTTATTATTGATAAAATATATTTTGTCATACCCATTTCTTCAAAAAAAAAATATATTGTTTGCTGAAGTTAATATTTTGCTCCTGCAGTAAGTTCTTCAAGTGTGTGTAACACGTCTTGGAAATTGGAGAAGGAAAAGTAAAAGAAATGATGGCGAGTCGTGTCACCAAGGGGCAGCTGATTATCCAAAATGAAAATTTGGACATTCACCATAAAAGTGTTGTAGCTTTGTGCTCCTCTATTATACCCTTACATGCCAAAAAAAGACATGAATTATGAATAATACTATTATAAACTTGTTACAATGTTTTTAAAAAAATTATGACTGATATGGCAATGGATTTATGAGAATCGTGTGAATGATAACATGATGCAGTAAAGAGTATGATAATTTCAAATCTATTGTTATATCAGTTGAGATGAAAAGCTGGTGAATCAATTTGTAAGAATATTGTTCTGTCATGAAACTGAATGATTTTAAATTTCATTTGTAGAGACTATTGTTGATGGGAAAACCAAGAGTACTAAAGCTGCTACAAAGAAAGGGGGTGTTGGGTTTGGAAGTCGTAAAGCTCTCAATGACATTACAAACAAATCTTCCATTCCTCAAGAAACATCATCAAAGAAAATGAATTTACCAAAGGAGGAGTTTAATGTAGCCGAGGAAATGTTTTTGCATGATCACAAAAAGTGCATTGAGGCACAACAAGCGGCCAAGAATGCTTTTGACTTGGACCTGGTTCTTCCAGGATATGGTAATTATATCGAACTATCATTTCAAGACACATGCTTCTTGCTTATTTATTTGGAGTTCTGTTTTTCTGTGCGTATATATATGATGTTTCTCATATCTTGCAAAGTCTCAGGTTATTGTTTGGACATCTGTTTTGTTTCTGGGTAAATCATCTTTTGATTCTTTAAACTTAAATGTGGTTCCAAAAATTAATAAATTTTTCAAGGTCTGATCGAGATATGGCTTTATGAAAAAAAAAAAAAAAAAAAATTGCCTGCAAGGATGAAAAGTGAAATTTTGTTAGCTGACATGTTAACATTTGTCAGCCCTTTTTTACAAGTGTGGCACAGGTAAAATCAATTATAAAATTTAAATGTCAAAAACTTTGATATTGTTTGAATTCCAACTGTCAGAGTTTAAACAAATAAACTCTTATTACAGGCCGATACTGGGCTTTCTCATCCCTTTCTTGGTGAGATTTTTAATTGCATGCTTCTTCAAGTTATTTGGAGGCTTCCAACTTATTGTTTTGGCTATTTTTTGCTTTTGCAGTTTGACTTTGGATGGAAATTTGATGGTTTTGGCATTTTATATTATCTCCTCTTTCTTTTGTTCTTGCTTCCTTTTATTAACAATTTATCATACTAGTAGCTTCTCTGACATCTATGGTTTTGCTTTAAATAGAAAAGAGGGAAAAAAAAACCGCTAACTACACCATACCCCACTTAGCACCTCAATTACAAGCAGCACAGCTGTGTTTCTCTTTTGAATTACAGAACCATTTCTTTTGTGCAGGTTCTGCATCTGCTGTTGCATATCCCAATTCTGAGCAAGCAAAGGTGATATTCTTTTCCGTTCTTTGCTCTATTTATTTAATTTGAATAGTTGGGCAACATTACAGTGACGAAGACCAATAATTCATTCAATCTCATATAGCTATTTTGGTTGCAAATTTAGTGAAAAAGCTGTGGATTGTATGTATCATTATGATTATATGACAGTGGTGAGTTTTACATGATCAAATTTGAATGTTATGTTGTCTGTATTGCCTTGTCATATGTAGCATTTTCCTTAATTTTATTTCCTATTTACTGGTTTATTTATGCTTTAGACTGATGCCGAGAGCCCTCGCTGCTACCCAGAACCAGAAGAGTTGTCCATGTCTGCGTTTTCTGATTTCATAACAAAATGGTCCTCTCCTCCATGCTCTCCAATCTGCTTGGATTCTCCTCTATCCTCAACTTTTGCATGGCAATTTGAGGAAGTCAATTTTGTACTTAAGCAAGAAAATGATGTTTGAATGTGATACAACTTGAACAAGGAAGTTGATTTGTTCATGAGTTTAACTTGAACACATACTGTTGTTATACTGAATCTCACATCCAATGCTAATGATTGTTGCTTCTTCTTTTGAGGTTCATTTACAATTTTGCATGAAATGACAAATTGACAATGCTAATTAGCATAGTTTCATGTTCAAGTCTGTTATACCAGAAACAGAGAGACTTGTAAATGGAAATGGAAAGGACATATTTTAATTTTACCTTTTACCAGTCACTTTCCACTAGAAACCCGATAGGGAAAGAAACACTGATAATTACAGATTATTGAATAATTTGAATTGATCTTATTGAAAAGATCTGGTAGGCATCGGATTTTGACTGCTATCGTCTCAGCATGTTTTCTTTTTCTTTTTTTTTTAATTGAATTTTTGTCATGTTTTTCTCATGACAACATTCATCTACTTTTTGGGAAATTGGTAAAATTCCTCCTCTGTTGGGTGTTGAACTTATGATCCTATTATCTGAATTCGAATTCACGTTTTCTATAACCGTGTATAGCAATTAACAAATGAACCAAACATGAGATTGCTTAGTGAGAATTTTGAAATCGTGGAGGATTTAATTGATCAATTTGGCAAAGCTTTTGATTTATTTGAATTTTTGCTAAATAACAAAGACTTGTATGCAATTACTTTTTTAGTTTTTTAACTTATGTATTCTATTTAAAAATAATTAAATAATAATAATTATTATAAAAAATTAATAAAAGTTTCAGCGAAAAAAATTAAGGTTGAAATATAAGAGAATTGGAGAGAAGTTCAATGCAACAAATATACCACTGTCGTTGTACAACCTTAAAATTCTGAACCAAATCACTCTTCTTCCACTAGAACAAATTTATTGATGTTGGCACAGGCAGCTTCAAAGCAAGATGTCATTGAAATAAACTTCAATAATGTGAATCACAAAACAAAGTATTTTTGGAGCTTTCTTCTACAACTTTAGCCAAGTTGTTCTGAAATCTTTTGCCAATGTCTTTGCTCTTTGTCAACTTCTGCCAACTCAATCCCGACATCTCTATCAAGTTTTACTAAATCTGTTTTCTTCTTAAGGCCGGCCATTGATTTGCTCTCCTCCATCTTAATTTATTTTACTACGATCGGCCATTCATCTTTTCTTCACCAACCTGCCAGCAGAAAACTTGCTTCATTCTCTGTAACATTTACCATATTCTTTGTAAATTACAAATGGTTGGTGTTCTTCTAACTGCTCTTTTACTTCATTTTCTTCCTGGGTTTCCTTGTTTATCTCCAGATGAAGCACACTTACAATGGTGGGAAAATCATGACAGAACCAGTCACAGTTTCTCTCATCTGGTTCGGGACAGGATGGCATGAACCGGGTAGAGAAGCTGTAAGAAATGCCATAACTTCTTTATCTCCATCTGGATACAACGAGAAGGATTCAGAAGTTCCTAACTTGGGAGATTGGTGGAGTGTTGTAAGACATTACAGAGAGCTCAAATTCTTCAGTGACATAAGAGAAAATGTTGGTCCTGAGTGTTTCGACACAGGACCTGAACTGAACATGACTCTAGACCAAGTGGTTGAGATTTCACAAACAGTTTTTAACAACATTGCTATTGAAAAGTTTGGCAGGAACTTGAATTGTAATTGAGTTTTTGAAGTGACGGAGAATCAGATTTATCATATTTTGTTTTCTCACACTGTTATGTTATGTTCATAGAAGAGCAGAAGCAGAGGGAACTGATGGACTTGTGTAGCGGCAAATTTCAGGTTGAGATCATTGCATGGATGAAGATGGAGATGAACATGACAAGGGCAAGAGAACCGCAACATGAAGATGATCATTGTTCTATATCTTTTGGTAGAATTTATTATGTTGGCCCCCTAATGGCGATGAGAAGTTTGATATCTTGGTCAAAATATTCTGGCAAAAATTGCAGAGGAAGTGACTAACAGAGGTGAAAGAGGATGGAGTAGAAATGACGGAAATGGATTGACTGTAAGTAGTTCTTGTTTTCCTCCATTTCCGAAAGCTAAGAACGGTCCTCCTCTGTATGTAGATGAAGAGAAGAAGAAAGTTTTAATGCAGTTGGTTTGAATGGTTATAGATACATTGTGCCATACATTTGGGACGAGAAAATCAAGAACTGTGCATTGAAACTTTCAGGTATTAACAATGAAAATTTCTGGTGAAATGCAACAAACGGACCACACAAATCAAGAAAGGAATGGTTTTAACTTAAGGAATTTGACAAGATTTTAAGTTTTTGGTGTGCAGAAACATGCTGCAGCAATGCAGTTGTTTTGGAGCAACCTAGAGGAATCATGAAGGGAGGAACTGAAGATAAGTTTTACCATCAATTACCTTGCAGTTGCAGAAGACTGTGATGATCATCTTCTGATATGCCGTTCATATTCAAGTACTGTGCAATGCCCAAGTATTCAAGCAAATAATGGAAAATTTGACAAGAATTTCAGAGTAGCGAGCTCAAAAACTACTGTGGAATTTACTAGTGGTGACAATATTCCATTTGTCTCAAGAGGATGGGAGCTTAGCTATACTACAGTTAAACAAAATCCAAGCTAAATTTCTCTAAATTCAATCTAATTAGTAAAAAATAAAGCCTACCAAAATCATACAGAAAAAACAATAGCGCTTTGTAATGGAAAGAAAGATGTTTATGACCGTGATGGAGTTATCAGCTACAGTTCATCTACCAACATTTCCTATGTAGAAGGTCTTACTTGCCAATGGGTTCTCCATGGAAAACCAGGGACTCTAGTATCCTTGAACTTCAGTCACATTAACATCTCAAAAAACTAGGATTGTCTCGTAGTATATTATGGAAAAAGCAGCAGATAGCCAACTTTTCTGGATTTTATTCTGGTTCTGATCCCCCACACATGAACTTTTCCGGTGAGGTTATGATCACATTTGCTACTCAGACGGGTAAAGGGGAAGACTGGTCAGCTGAGTTTTACATCTCTTCTCCAGTTGCTCGACAAGAAAAGGTTTTGATTGTCATTGCCATTGTTGTTTTAGCTGTTGTAGCAGTAAGTTTTTCACTTGCTTTGGTTTCCATAGCTATAGTTAAAAGGAGAAGAATGCCTAAAAGCTCTATGGATTCAGTTGAGAGACAAATGCAAATAAGAGTAAATATTATAAGGGAAGAGAATAGAATTGGAGAAGGGACTTCTGCAATTGTTTATAGAGCAGTTTCAATAAATGGGATTGTGGTAGCTGTTAAAGCTAGGAGAGATATGTCTTCTAAAACAGAATTAGAAGAAGAAATCTTGCTCAAATCCTCATCTCACCTAAGCATTGTTTCCTTGCAGGTATATGCTCAAGACGGTCTCCAAAGACGGTATTTGGTTTTTGTGTTCATGCAAATGAGAAGTCTGAGCTGGAACCTGAGAGAGAGAGGAGGCATACTATATTGGGAAACGAGATTAGCAACAGCATTACAAATCTGCTCTTCAATTCAAATGCTGCACATGTACTCAAAACCACCTATATATCATGGGAATATAACATCTGAGAAAATTCTACTAGACGAACTTTGCTATGCAAAGTTAGGAGCTTTTGGAGCTGCAAACTATTGCAGCATCAACAGCAGACCAAATCCTGACTGAACAAACATCAGAAATGGCTGAGGATATATGGAGTTTTGGCATACTATCAGTCGAGTGGTTAGGAGGGGAACTTCTAGCAAGCAGGCACACTTACAAAAATTTCAGCAGCCTTGACCAGATAAATGACTTTGTAGGTGGCCAGGAGTATCTTGACTGGCGGCTGGATATTCCTAACAAAAAATGCAAGATAATGGGTTTGGCAACGTTGAGTGAAATTGCAAAATGGTGAATTGGCTGTTGCTGTAGAGTTGAAGGGAGTGAAAATGATCCTAAGATAGGTGATGTTTTGTCAGGTTTGAGGCAAGAGAAACAATTGTTTTGTTCTGTTCTGTTTTAACATGAAAGAAAGAAGCAATAAGTAGCTCAAAGAAATAATACATAAACAATTATTGGTAAACATTGCACAGTATTGTAAAATACCTTTGTTACAAGTGTGTTTATGTATATGTTATGTATCTTCTCATAGTAAAGAAAGCGAATTGTATCTTATCGGTTAGCTCCTCAGTTCTCCAATCTGAATTTTTTGTTATAAAGCTTTGACAGAGTTATCAAAAGCGCAACTCACCTCATCAGTTCCCTATTATTTATTATTTAATAAGTTAATAAACAAAATGGTGCAGGTTCAAGTCCATAATCCCCCAATATATATGCAATAAAATAGCTAGGTTACCCTATGAATCCCTTGTTCTTTGATATGTTGATGCTTATACTAATATCATTTATAATTTAATAAGGTATTAGAATTTTTGGGTTTAAACAGGATAAATTGAGTTTTAAAAATAGGATAAATGAAATAATGAAGAAACTTAAATGATAAAAATGGTCCCATATCAGATAAGAAGAATGTGATATTTTTGTTTTATTTCATTTGTCATTGCGACATCATATAGGAAAGATGTCAAAATGACAAAAATATAGTGTATTTAATCATTTTCAATCACAATTAATGAAATTTTGTATCAGTTCTAATTATTACAATTTTTAAATCTCACAGGTGGACAATTATAGGAATATATACAGCTGATCAGGAAAAAAAAAATCATAAAGCAGCACAAGGGAATTTCTCCAGGTAGAAAATATAAATTCTATTTGAAGAGAAATTCAATCAATAATTAAAACCACAGCCAAAGTGACGCAACAAAGGATTTCACCAAAGTGAGGTCAATTACCATGAAGAAGTTCATAGGATCCACATAAACCCAAGTGACAACAGAAGACTAATCATCGTGGTATGCTACTCATACAAACACAAGATTTATAAGTTGGAAGGCAAATAATTCTAAGTTGGACAAAATCAATTTACTCGATACACCAAGCAGAGTTCAATAAGACTTCCCACAGTGTATTAGGCTCCCAGCACCCAAGAAAAGACCAAAAATAGCAGCACTGCCAAGTGTGGTTTGTCCAATATATCTGATCTTCAAAAGTCCTGGTACCTGCATTTCCCCAAACAAGCAAGTTAAATGATATAAATGATAAACATCCTTATAAAGAATGAAGTTCTTGTTTTATATTCAAGGCATTGAAACTGGTTTGAAGGTTAAAGGATCACCTTACGGTTTCCTATGGAAATAAAACTAGTAGATTAACTATCGATAAGAGTGTAGGACATTCCTAAACATCTCAATTTGTATATCTTTCAGAATAGAGCTCTTTGTAGATGTTAATACCATTACAACCTCCTTTTGATATGCCCCATCAAACTAGGGTGAAGCCCAAGATGTGCAGGAACCCACTTAAATATTAATAAATCCACGTCTAGGTTTGCCACGGTTCAACTAGCGATGCTATAACTGTAGTTTACCTAGTGTCTTTTATCTTTTTGTTCCCTCAAGAAATATCCATTTCCAGAGATAAAACAACATTGACTTCAGAATCAGCTTATGAAAACAAATAAGTAGGAAACTAACTGTAGCTTACAATATAGACATCGACTATCTGGAAAAGAATAGTCATTGTTCTCTATTATCATATTATAGATCACCCATTAATCACTAGACTCAAAACTACTTTTTCCTTGTATGCCATCATGTTTGATTCAGCATGTATAAACTATAAAAATTTACATCCAGGAAATATAAAATGTGTATAAAGATGAAATAATTTCATCAATGAACAAGAAAAATCAAGGAGGGATCCAAAATTCGATGTCTTTAGAATGTAGCAATTTGAAGTTGAGAATCAGGTCAGATATGTACCTTATACCTAATTGCTTCATATGTTCCGTAAACAGCACCTGGACAAGAAATGGCAAAAATCAAGTAAAGAAAGAACAAATACGCAGAACTGTATTCCTGCAACTATCAGTTTTAAGCTTGGCAACTTGCGAACTCATTTCTTCACCGTTTCCATCTCAACATCCAAAAAATTTCAACAAAAGCAAAACAGTTCCGAGAATTTCATTACGAGAGTAACAAAATAGTGGATTACAATACACAAGCCTCCCTGTTAAAAAAGTTGTTTGATAATATGGCTTAACAAAAGCAACCAATGAATAAGATAGTAATCACCGCCCATGAAATTCAAACGACGAGTGGCAATACAAACAATCAGAACAACATATTTTCCCAATTCTTTCTTTCACCAAAGTGGATGAAATCAACTTTCAATTTTCCTTGGTGCATATTCTGAACATTACAATACAAACAGCACTAATCAAAACCCTACCCATGGAATAGCACAAATAGTTTATCAAGTGAAAATAAAATTGAACTCAAACAAAACCATACAATCTTGCTGGAAATTCCTACATATTCAAGTAAAGATTTAGACTAATTAAAACTGTCAATGGGTCAATGCCCACAAAAATTTATTCACTTCCAGATACTTAAAACAACAGCGGCAACAATTAAAACGAAGCATTTTTATGATCGGAGAAAGTGCAGATAGGCAGATATAATTACCGACAGCGCCACCAACGGCGCCGCCGACAGCAACGCCGGTGGTCACACGAGCGAGACAGCTGTTTTCCCTTGCCATAAACTGCTTCTAAGTGCTTTGTTAACTGTTAAAATATAATAGTAATAGCCTGCTTCAATCCGTCTCTCTGTTTTGTTTATTGATCGAAGCTATCACGTCTGACCTACGATTGGGCCATAGGAGGTTCAAAATTCAAAACGGGTTATACCCGAAATGCAATGGATTATTATAAATTAGAACGATAATTGGAATTATGACTGTGCATTAAAAAGGTCAACTCAAACTCTAATTATTTAATAATTATATTAAAAAATAAATAATTATTAAATGATTAAATAAATTATAATTATATCACTTATTTAATTTTTTTTAATTTTATTTTAATAATATTTAAGATAATATCTTTTTAAATATTAATAATTTTTATTCTAAATATAATTAAATATATTTTAAAAATAGATAAATATAATTATAAATTTTTTAAAATGAAAAAATTATAAATAAATTAGTACAATATAATTACTTGAATCGTTAATCGTTATATAAATGAGCTCATTTATTAAAAATTATAAACTTTAATTTTACATAATTATTAATCATATCGTGTCATGTCACTTATTTAATAATAGAATTATTTTATTTTAATTCAAAATTTTAAATTTCATGTTGGGTGTGTAAGTCGTATAAAAAATTGTTACTCTAATACTAATGTCACATAATTTTTTTTTTCGTTATTTATTTTAGTATTATTATAATTTATTAATATATAAAAATACTTTCATTATGTTATTTAATATTGAATTGGGGAAATTAAAATAATATATGATGGCACTTTTTTAAATTTAAATTTATTATTTATTTAAAAGAATGAACTTATTGTTTTAATTGTCTAACATTAAACAACAAAATACTTAAATTGATTTAATTCAATACTTTTTTTTTTCATGAATTATTAAGATAATAAAAAATAAAAAATTAATATTATGTTATTGGGAATCGAATCCAAGTTTTGAAATTGCATATTGATAAAATTTAAAAATCCGTCCAATATTATTTTTAAATTGATATTTTTATAAAATTAAAATAAAAATAAAAATATATTTTTCAGTTATTATATTTTGAATATGAGAATGCATTTGGTATCATATTCTAAAAATTGTATTATAAAAATAAGAATAATAAGATAATTTAATTTAGGTAAGAGGAGTATTTTATAATATGTTTTGTGATTTATTTTGTAAAATAAATAAAATTATTTTAAACTATTTTATAATTTTAGGTTATAAATATATAATTTGTATTTTCTGTTTTATAAATTTAATTTTAACAAAATAATAAAAAAAAATATTTTATATTTAAATTTATAACATAAAAATAAAAATTAAAAAAAAAAATTCCGAACGGAACTTTTAGTCCATAAACGAATCAAAATCCTCTTTTCCTTTAAAGCCCATAAATGAATCAAAATTTTTATCTATATATTACTTACCAAAACCAAGCTGATAACTCTGGTGCAAAAAATGCTGTATGATTTGCAGCTTACAAAAAATGATATAGAACGGCGAAATTGAGCATCATACAAATGCTCGATATATCACTGACCATGGAAAAGAAATGGTGTATTTCACAGTAATCAATAGCACCTGTTGCTTCAGAGTTGTTGGAACCGGTCCAAGATTTTAGATGGAGCAATCTGTCTCATACTCAGCATTTCCAATGCATTCTTTGTTGAAGTCTACCTTCTTATCTTCTCCATGTGACTGGTAAGAATCATAAGACATTCATTCATACATCATTTTTCTGCTTGTGGGTGTGTATTATCTTCTGCAAAGAAAGGATGGATCCTCTCCCCAATCTCAATCCAGCTACAACCAGGGTTCTTCTTCCTCAATCCCCAAGCTCTTTCATCTTTAAATCTCACCTTCTGTACTTCATCCCATTTCTTGACAGATGCATATATATATGTTTGATAAGACAATATAAGTTGATGAATCATCAGGACCCTTCTCGATACTTAATCTAGCAACTTTGATTTTTTTTTTTTT